>JAAAKL020002098.1:0-27564 GCA_010016065.2 Carybdea cf. marsupialis auct. non (Linnaeus, 1758)
ACTGTGGTCTACTCAGCCACTTTCACTCTAATTCACAGAGTAGGTTGCTCAGCTGATCGAACAGTTGAGCTCTCATAGGTCGTATCGACGGGAGAATCCATCATTGACTGTACGACGAACTTCCTCAATCTTTAACTTCCTCATCAAGGCCTTACCTGAATTGGAGCTTCTGCTGAAAGAAAGCCGTCATTTTTTCAGTGAAAAGTTAACTTGAACTTGACTCCGTCTTCAACAATTTGGAGACTCAGTATTCCTCTACCTTTTTACTTTTACACTTTTTCATTCCCTTTGGAGTAATACTTCCTGCTAGTGTTAAAAATTGTGTTGTTTTAAGTTTCCTTTATTTGCCTGTTTGATCATTTTTACCTTTGAAAAATTATTTATGAAACACCAAATGTTCGGGATCAAAATGTTTTATTTTAAATATTGACAATTAGGTTCTTACGACCTCATTGCATAGTTTGACTATTTATTATCATGTTCCGTTAACATTAAATTTATTATAAATCAGTCAGGTTGCCCCACGTTTGTTTTTGATTACGTAATTTCATCTGTGTAGCTCAGATGTTGTTGGATTCTCCATGCATATTGGATGGTGTGTTTCTGGTATAGCTAATAGATAGCGATTACTGTTTACTGTAAACTGTTGGTTGTGAGTATTCGAGAAAGTCTGTTAGAACAGTAATCTGGGCTATTCTAGCTGACCTGGGCTGTTCGCAGGTTAGAAAAGTACAAGCCCCGAGAAAAATCTCAAAGAATGTACTGAAAATGTACTCCCAAAGTAATACCAAATTTGTATTTTCAGAGATGGAATTCCGCCATGCACATAAGACCGAGGGAAAGATCTGAAACCAGCTGATAGAAACGGTTTTCTAGGGCATGACAGTTACGCTGATTTTTGTCGCCGTTAATTATTGTAGGACCAATCCACACTAGGCTACTTTTGGTCGCGGAATTGAGACGCCTTCGTGTTTTCACAATGCAAGAGAGAGAACAGATTTTGCCTGGTTTCCAGTTTGAAACGATGAACCTATTATAGTACCCTATAGCCTAGCCTACCCATCAAACATACTGGTTTGATTTTGTAACAGTCGAATGGCCTTAACAATAGTATAAAATTGATCCAACAGTCCTTGGGCTTAATCAGTGTTTTTTCAAGTTGTCATTTGTAAGCCTTTGAGCCCAATACGTTATATTGATATCTTAACATGTCTGCATTTTTTTTATTTGAAAGGGATTCCTGGACCGTTTCGAGGTATGTTTTTACTGAAGTCATATACTGTGTATTTGATGCGTTCCTCCCAAAGCCACTCAACCACAAACCCATTCGCCCTTGCAGTTAAGACTATCTGAAATTGAGCGGAGTGGCGTTTTACCAATTTCCAACTCCCAAACGGATGTATCTCTTAAAACAATATCAGTTATGCTCCCATTTTGCCAAAATTCTTGCGATGGTAAATCTTTTCTACTGATGACACTTCTTATTGGAAGCGAAGGAGGAGGACGCAAAAGTCCTTCTGAAAACTCTTTGCACTGCAGAAAAGGAGGAGGAGAGGAGAAAGGATTCTGGGTTATATGACCAGATCCGTGCCTGCTATCAGTTTATCAAGGCAGTGACCACCTCAGCCATCAATTGCCATCGTATTATCCAACTTTTGTAAAATTTCTAGATCGATTTCCAATGTGGATCGACATTCTTTTTATTAAAAGACTTGTTGGTTTGAGAATTTTTCCTTTGATGTACTTTTTATGGGTGAATGTAGTTCATTTGATAGACCCGGGTTCAGGGTTGAGAGCTAGTGTAGCGACTATAGAAATAGAGTATGACAATGAGCTGGGTCCATTGGTAGAACTGACGCCCTTATTGCATTGATCACGGGTTCGTAATTTTAGTTTTGGTAAAAACTTCTTATTTTGACCTTAAATAAACATACTTACTGTTAGCAAATAGACAAAAAAGCAAGAGACAGACTGTAAAGCATATGAAAATATGTATCTTTTACCTGCCTGGTATATGCTACTTTTATTTCGCCAGTGTTAATAACATGCCTTATGATGGCGTGATTATTGTTTTCGCAACAAATTGCTCCATGAACTTTTTGATGTACTCTATGAACTTAAAAGTTGGATATGAGACCGTGCGTCAATCTTTCACTTACTGTGCAGTGGCAAGGGGGTGGGGTTGGGGGTAAAAATTGGATGAATTGAGCGAATGTGGCTAACTTAAAATCAAAACGGAAAAAGTTACCGCTAATACTCACGCTCGTGGTCTACTTTGGCGGACTTTAATACTCAATATTTGAGACCGAAAACTGCCATTACTTACCATTTTAGCGCCCTTTAAGTAGCTTTTGGTCACTCTTGATAAGTAAAATAAAGGATTTATATACCGATGTCAAAATGGACAACATTACCTTTGGTTGCATAAGTGCCTAATGAAATAGGCCTACCACAGGTGTACTGATATGACCACACGTTGTTTGGGAACAAAAATGCTTGGAAGATTGCAGATGTTTAATTTGAAGATTTAATCGTATACTCAGAGGACGAACTTCATACCAGTGATCTGGATTTTGAAAACGAGCTCATCAGGTACATCTCGTTGGAATCGTTGTACAGTGTTGTAACTGCTTATGAAAATATGTAGTTGCAAGTATTATGATATTAAACTTCCTCAAAATTTATTAAACTTTCGTAAAATTTTCTGAAACTTGATGCGTAGCAATAATCCATTCTTCCACCCGACCCCTACGCCACTGGTTCATTCTGTTATGATACAATGAGTTGTAACAGTATTAGGGGTTATTTTGCTTCAAAGATCTACCAAGATAGCCGTCATGGAAAATCTTTGCAGTTTTGACAGCAGATCGCAGTGGATGGCGTCAGTTTCCGGGCGACCTCGAACTTTATGTAAGGGCCAACCCACGAAAGATTTTTATAGTGTTGACATTGGTCAGTGCAAGTTATAATGAACTACCCAAGCAAAGGGTAACCTTTATGAATGGTCTTGAAATACTCTGACAGTTAGGGAAAATTGCCCTCGTTCGTCATGTGTTAAGAAATATCCATTGAGATCTTTCTTACAAACCCTTAATGTATGGATATCAATACAGTAACGCATATTCATATCTCTTATTATTTCTTCCACAGGCCATTCCTCAAATTGCAGCGTTCATGAAGTCAGATAAATTTTTCAAAGGCGACATTAACAACAAAATGGCAAAATTCCGATGATGGAAGTGTTCGTCATTACTCTGAACATCTTACATCTTCTTATTCTGTCGGTTTGTGGAACACTCTATAGATAGTTATCTACATTTACTCTAAAATATATATTTAAGCACATGTGAGGTTTTGTAAGGATTATTATATAGTTATGGATTTATGGCAGGATTTGTTAAGGATCGTCATTCTGCAAAACAAATATGCACCCTTTGAAATATATGTATCTTGCTTATAACTTTCGTTTTTGCCAATATTCCTTTTTACTTTACCGACATCGTTTCAACAAATCCATGGAATGATTTAAGGATCAAATAGCGAAGTTTATGCTCGATAAGGTTCAATATACTATGTTGAAATTACATCAAATGTAGCAACCAATATGTGGAGAGATTAACGATATCGGGTTGCGTTATGGCGAAGCACTTTACGCTTCCTATTTTCCGATGTGGCTGCCTGGAGATTATTTAAGGAATGTGGCAACCAAGGTACGGCTGCTACAAACTCAACTACACTAATAAAGGAGAAGAAAATGGTTATCTTCAAATTTGTTGGCAATATATGTGATAAAACAATGCCCATGCTTGTGGGGCCAGTATGAACTCGTGCTGAACAGATGCTTAAGCCTTCCCAGTCTCCAGACGAGCGATTTCCTAGGAAACCAGCTATGCCAATACGATTAAATCCTTAGTCTAGTTTTTGTGGCTTATTTTTGTTCACGTTCTGAATATTTTGATGCGCTGGTATTGTTTACATTGTTGAAATACATGCCTAGTGTTCAGCACTCAAAATCTTCGTACTTATGATCGCCATCTTGATTTGGCATGCTGTATTTCGATTAGTTTGTAGTTGACGCGGAAGTTTTCGAATAGGAAAACGTAGAATCGGTTTATACCGTTCACTTCGAGCAAAAGTCTGCCTCGAGATATGCCCGAAGGTATCCATCGCCTCAACATTTTCCGCCCGATGGAGATTAGACTTTATAAAATTGGGACCAAAAAGATCAGAATGGGTACAACGTCAAAGTTGACATGTGAAGTTGGAGCTCGTTCATCGGGGATTCAAACAGATTAAAAAGGGAATTTTCTCTAGGGCTCTGTTTTTAAAATGTTTTTTTGCCATACATTTATAACTTTTTAACATCTAATGCAGACGAAGCAGGGGAAGGTGGAAGTATGTTGCAGTGCTGGGTTAAAGGTTATTAAGGTGTGATGTCATGGTCTTCTTTCAATTCAAAATTTCTGAAGTAAACAGTGCCGTAGACGGAAATAGCGCGTGGTAGCCCATTTTAACACAAATGGAGGGCAAATTTATTGCGCAAAGGCCAATAGTCACGTCCTAGTTACAGCACTGTTCCGATAGCAACCCTTGTGACACGATTGATTGTTCAAATATAGTAAAGTAATCTCGAGACCTTGTATGTAATTTGCTGCCATGGAAAAACACAAAGAAGTTGTCAATGAGAAGTCGAATGCATGAACTGCTACTTATTTGTTTATCACAGCAGACCGCAAGCATTTATGGATCTGACAGGGACTGTATCTTGTATACATGGAAGTTATCGATCATTGAATAGGCAAGTCTGGGTAATAGGCTATATACTTCTGTAGAGTATTCTTTTATGTACTATCTAAAATTTGTGGACAATATAAAGTGCAACTACCGCGGTTCCCTATTGAAGAAGTTGGCTTACACCGGGGGTTCGTACCTTTTCAGTGGCCAAACAGATCTTACACTTTTTTCTCATTATCAACGAGTCCTCCCTCCCCCTCCAGACATAATTTGTACTGATTCCGATGTTATATATCTCACAAAAGCGCTGTTTTGTTAGGATTGTCTTTTAACCATCGGAAAACAAATATGTGCATTACAAAGGTAATTATTATTTTCAAATTAGTCCCCAAAATACAGACCGGCCCCTTGGCTAAAATGAAATCACAAGAAAATTGATATTTATATTATTAAGCAAGGACTGAACGTGTTATATCTAACATATCATCCTCTCCCATCTTCTAATTTTAATAGAGCATTGATGCCACGTATGAACATGCGTCAGTCCTAGAACGTTCTTGACACGACGAAAGTAAGCACAAGTTTCTGTAGCCCATTCCTTAACTGAATATCCTGAAGTCATTTTGATTTGACATCCGGTATTTGATCACTCGTAGTGAACTGCAAGAAGCATAATTTTTTTCGCCGCTATTGGCATAAGCATATAATGTATTCAAGTATTCAATACGTAACCGTCACCCGTAACCGTAGTTATGCAAACAATCCCATTCCAAGGTCAAAACCTTTTTGCTCACGCCATGCAACCTTCCACTGCATATCACATATAGCTTTTAATATGAGATGCACTGACATCCCGTAGAAAATTGACAAGTCGCCTAGAAAAGCATAGGCATTCTTCCATATGTTGCGGAGGAATACCTGTACAAATAGGACTACGCAACGAGAGAAGGCAGTAAAACACAGGTGATTAAATTTTCCTGCTTTACCATACCTTTCATAACGTAAAAAGATTATGGTATGTGAGTGATACGAAGCTGACTATAGTTGATAAAGATGTGGGATAGAAAAAGCCCTAAATTTGCTTGAAACTAATTCAGAAGTTATCCCTATAGGAATCTTACTGTGATAATGACAGGAAACCAAACTTAGCGGTTTCATAGAAAAACACTGGTCCTAGAAATCAATTCACACCTGTCTGCAGGCATGATAAGCACAAGTATGTGCTATAGTTTTCTATTTCTAGTTCTACATTTCGATGTACCACCTTAGAATGGTTGCGAAGATTTGACAGAAATGTGACCAAAACAGAAAAAGTCTTGCAAGACAGTAGCCAAATCACAGGCGCTTTCATTAATGCTGTTACTTGGTATCTGCCCCTTCCCCGTGGTATTAGGGGGCTCTGGTATGTTGCTCTCCGAAATCGATGTTTTCAAAATTGTGAGAGGGGCACTGCTAGCTAGAGACAAGGCCTTTTCTCAACACCTTTCTTCCAACGTTTGTAGCAATTGGTGGAGTCTGATAATGTACTATCATCGATTCGACTTTCACTATTTTCAACCTTGAAGAGTAGAAAACTTTAATAGGCTATAACAGAAAGGACTATTACTTTCAGAAGACGCAGTCTTAAAAATTTCATAATTTTATCTGCAGTCACACGTTCTCGATTTAATTGATCGTTCGATTTACGTTCGAATTCGGATTTCGAATTCGGAAAATATTGTGTTTAATGAATTACTCGTTAGTTATTGTTATGGTCGATTTGGACTAATTAAAATGATATCCTACATCTATTTTATGCCTACTTTACAATTTAGTTAAGTAAGAATTTTATTTTACAATGAGCTGGGTCAACGAGGAATGGAAAGATGGCCTTTCATCAATTGTCTTGGATCAGATTTCCAAGCTGGAGGAATGTGTTGAAAGAGTTGAATCTGAGAAGAAGCAGTTTAAGTTTCAAGTAGAAACTGCCAATGCAGTAAACGAAAAGTTAAAGCTAAGTGAAAGCGAGAAGATCAGTGAAATAAGACAGCTTTCTGCGCAGCTTGAGAGGAGTATTGCTGAATTTGCCCGTGCTGAGGATAAAATTGCTCTTCTCGAGAGAGAACTCAAGGAGAAAGATCTTTTGTTAGAGAGATTAAAACTTGCCCTCGATAATACCCAAACAGCAGCTGAAAAGAAGGTGGCAGAGGCCAAAGAATTGGCGAAGATGCTTGAGTTGTTACGTGATAAATACAACACGGATACTGAATGTCTCAATACCGAGAATTTAACTTTGCGGAAACAAGTTGAGGAGGAATCAAAGAAATGGAAGAATCTCAAAAAGGCCAAGTCAGAGTCGGATATTGATAACGAAAAGGAAATAAGTAATGACATCGATAAACTAGTGCACGAGAATTCCCAACTGCGTTTGTTATATGAATCGCAGAGGAAAACGATAGAAGGTAAGCACTTCAGTGGTTATTATGATACAGTTTGTAGAGAAATACCATATATGCAAAGCGTTTTCATTTGTACTATTCCGTTGGCTGAGAATTAGATTTGAAAGATGTCATATTCTTTCATAAAGTGCCTTGTCTAAAAATATTGCTCTTATGATCGCCCCTTTCTATCCCTTATCAGATGTAATGTGAATGATGTCAGCCCACTGTCAAGCCCATCATACGATGTTGATTTAAAAGAAACCCGCTGTATGCCCCTAGCTCTCTTTCTCTCAGTTCTCCTTCCCTCGATTCTCCTTCCCTCAATCCTCCTTTTGAAGACCGTTTCCTGCCATTAACCCCATCTGAGAACATTGCATTGAAAAGATGACCAGCTGCGTTTTCAAGCAACAGCCATAATCTGTGATGTTAGGTCTCTTAGAAACCTCTTCATTTCCAATTATTTCTGTTCAGGAAATCTTCGAAATCCTACGTATAAACATTACTCCTTGCCTGCATACGTTTGGTAAATAGTCCATGTCACGCAGCCATGTATGAAAACTAACCATATGAAAGTTCCCAGTAGCCTCCTTTTGGTGTCCCCGGTGATTGAGGGTTTTATGATGTTGACTTTCATGATAATGAAATATGTTCTAGCTATATCTATCCTTTTCTTAATAGATCCTGGACTTAAACTAAATCCAACTGTAAATCCGTGCAAAACTTCAAGATGAGGGTACTTGTTTTGCATGGAGTATGATCGGCAAGAAATAGATAAGGCAACTTAAATAAAAAGGATGATAATCTTGACATCTGTAACATGGTTAGTGACAGCGGTCGAGGTACATGTTTTAGTTAGCAAGTACGAGTTAGATATTTTATCAATGACGACACACTAAGGGAAACAGGCTCCTGTTATCAGTGTTGTTAACAGTCTTCAAGTCCTTGTCAAATCCTAACCAAGTCTAATTGAGTTTGTATGCTTTTTCTACTAACCGAGGCAGAACTTCAGTGTTATATACAGTGACGTTGAACTCAAACATGCAGTAAGTAAACAACTCTTCATTGAGATGATCACCCCTAAAATTTGATGATAATTCACTGCTTAAGTGATTAAATGATGTATTTGCTGTTATTATGTATACCTTTTTACCTGGCATTCAAGTGTGTTGCCTTACTTTTATTTAACCACAACGAAAATTCTCTTGGAATTTATTGATAGTTCCTGGACTCATAAAATATTCAGAGTAGGTAGCAGGGTATTAAATTTATATTGGCCACAGTTGAAGAGAGTATTAAAAAGAAGTGACTGTCAGGTTGAAATTCTGAAAGTAGTCCAGCGGTTGCACACTTCGTATGAATTCATATGAAAGACATACGATTCCCATAAGTTACCATTTAGACAATGTGACATTTCAGTTACAGTTACTCAAGGCTAACAATATGAACTGTTTATTCATGATATTGTCATCTGATTGCTATTGTACTGTCACCATTCACTCCCCCGTGCAATGTGCTTATATCTTAATAGTTTAAACGTGACCTGAGAGAGACTAGAGATGTACTGAGCTGTTTTCAGATTAGTCTCCTTATATTATGACAAAATTTGAACACTGCGAGTGCAGAGGTCTGCGAAAGTTTTGTTTTCCCTATCTTCCTAGATATTCAAGTATTAGACATAGAATTATGTAGGAAGTGTTATCTTTAATACAGAGATGAATGTTAAGAAGCTCCAAAACCTCTTATGTTAGCTAGAGTTGTAAGTTTCACTTTTTATTGATGCCCACGCCGTGCAACCATATAGTTGTACACTACATACGAGACACTTAAGTATTCTTTTCTTCAGGATCGAACTTAGCTTTTTCGTTAATAGTTCTTACCTTTTATTGAATGATCACTTTGATAAGGCAATTGTTGACAATATCCCCTTTCCTGCAACTTCCATCTTTTGAAATAATGCTCCCCAAGCACTTGAATTCTCCAACGTGTTCAACTCCCTCTTTTCCCATTAATTTCCATGCTCACTTCTAATCTTTCCTGACCTATTTCCGTAGTCTTGGTCTTTGATACATTGATCTTCATTCCATACTTTCAACTACTCCATTTAGTGATGACATAATTTGTTGAAGGACTTGCGAGTTTGCTAAGAATGCCTGGTCGTCATCAAATCTCACTGTCTTAAGCAATCTACTCAGTGGAGTCAATTGCTCCTCTAACCATTCCTTCTGCGTTTAAATTAACAGTAATGACGGAAGGGAGCAGCCTTGGTATACACCTTCTAATATAATTCCTGGCTCTGTCTCTTCCTCTGCTACTCTGATGCTGACACTCGCATTCATAAATCATTGCGAAATCAATCTTCTCTCTCTCCAATCGATGGTTATTTTTTTGAGGATTCCTAATAGCTTAGGCCATCTGACACGGTCAAATGCCATTTCATAATCAGAAAAACAGATATTAGCACTTAGATTATTTTCTAAGATAGCATTTGCCCCTTGATTCACAATAAGGACTAATCTTTTTTTTGTTTCCTGAGCTAAATCAAATATTTTCTTGCATCAAAAAGATGAATGGAACAGAGGTGCATAAGGTAAACAGGTTACTTCGCATGTGACAGACCAAATGGCCTGCAGAATACGAGTTCGCCCGGAAAATTGGATAAATCTGCCACTATAAGTAGAAGTAATTGGCAAAACAATCTTTCAGGTCAAACCAATAAAGATTATAAGTTAATTGTAGGAGAAATGTGATATCTAAAAATGCCTTTTTACACAGGCATAGATATAGTTAATACGTTATTGTCGTTGCTGGACACTACCTTGGTCAAAAAGGTCAACATTTTGCTTAATTCAAGAGATTTTTATTTTTCTTAGAAAACAAGCTTGCAGAAATCGTGTGATGTCGGGAAAGTGTACTAATTTAAAGCAGCACAGCCTCAATGTGTTCCCATTTTAACAAGTGTTCAAATGTTGCCGCGTGTAACTTAGACCTGAGTATCCTATTTCTCCATAATTTGTAGGAGAATTTTGAAGTCTAGAAAATCTGAAATTATCATTGAAAAAGAAAATAACCCTTTTAAAATAACCCTTGAAAATAGCTGGATTTTTCCAATTTGAACTTTGCGGCGGCCTTAATTTTGTGAATGCAACTGTTGTCCATTATTAATTGACCCGCTTGACATCTATAGGCAAGATGACGAAACCTGCAGATACTTAGGAGAAACATTTTACCATTTCTTATTCGCGATAGAGATTTGACTTTCGGTTTAGGGTTAAGTAACATAATGAAAGTCTCAGGCACTGAAATTTGGCACATTTCTTGTACTTTCTTTCTCTTCTAAAATTGTAAAATGACTTAGATTCAAATTATTTTTTTAAAGCCTGCACTCAATTCAAGGCAGAGTTGTTACTTCAAGGTACTGAGGTACTTTGAAAGAAATAGAAAGAAAAAGTAAACAGAAAAATAGATGTAATTAAAGACAAGAAAAGACTTCCAATAAGATGGCGATTGACATTAGATTTAACTGCTACATTGCACTATATATTGAGTTTTTCGTCAACCAAGGTGATGGATCAATCCTTGTTTTATGACATCTTAGCAGTTTCATTTTGTGACATTTGATTTTTGCTTCAAATTTAGCCATATTTTAATCAGACTATTAGAATTTATTTTTTTATAAAAAGTACATTGTAAGCAGTAAGCATTGCAGCATTATTTGCTTGTAATGTCAACAACTGTTGCTTTGAGGAGACATGCTGAAAACCTGAAACCGATGTTTGTAGTTCCGTTCTTCAAGTTTGTTTGGAGGGTCTGTAAACCTAACCCTCCCCCCTCTCCAAAGGGTATAGAGTTGAAAGTTAGCTAAATTGCAGCGATGACGCAAAAACGCCATGCAGTAGTTTTTGAGTGAAATGTCTGTGCACAGTACGCACATTCTGTGAAAATGAAGAGAGACTGCACTGCTTTCCTTTTATCGCTGTTACAAAACTCTGTCTCATCCCCTTTTTTGCGCTCATATTGACCCACTCTGATTATAGTTTTCTACGGTAATTTCTTTCCATGACTTATCTATATATCTTTACTAGATCTGCAGTCAAAGTTGTCAGGATCAGAAGGGCCTATGGGAAGCACTCAACCTGCTGAAGATGCACCAAGGTGGTCAACAGAAGAAATAAATCGTCTCCAAGAAGAACTAACAAAAGCAAGGGAAGCCTTAAATGGCATGGATATGCTTCAACAAGAACGGGACTCTTTGCATCAAGAGAGGACAGCATCTTTGGAGCAGATCACGAATTTAAAAGAACAAGTAAATGCTTTAATGTCAGATCTAGAAATCTACAAAGCAAGCAGTAACGACGTGGAGAAAATAAACCACGAAAAGAAGGCCATCGAGAACGATCTCAGAGCTCTATCTATGGAAGTCAAGGCAAGAGAGGACGAGATGACGAAAATGTTGAATGACAAAGAGCAAATACATAGGAGTCAATGTGATTCTATGAGTGAAGAAATGAAGCGACTTCAGCAAAGACTCGAGCAATATCTAAATAGAAACAAGGAATTAGAACATGAAACAAGTAAACTTAGAGCGCGAAAGGTGGAAAGTAGGGACGCAGCATGCTTGGTACACTTTGCTGATTTTGAGGGTAAAGGGCTTCAGAACTCAGAATTTGCATCAAAAGAAGGCTACGTAGCACAAACAGATGTCCGTGATGGCCACTTTAGCAATCTAAAGGACAAGATAGCATGGTTTAGAAAGAACATTGCAGAGCTGGCGGAAATCATGCAAGTTACTGATTGTGTAGAGAGTTACCCCCGAGATTCCTGTTTCACGTCGGACGATATTGATCAACTGAAGTCGGATTTGTTCATTCTATCCGAAGCTTTAGCAACGTATGAAGAAAGTAAAGCGCCCACACCAGAATGTTGCCAACGGACTCATGCACCTGAGGAAGGCAGTGTGGCTGACGGCATTTCGCCGAGGGCACCTGGTTCAGTCGGCAAGAAGAAAAGTGAGAGATGGAATATGGAAATATTTAATCTAAGACTGAGGGTTAATGAACTGGAAAGAAAGAACAAATCTCTTGTTGCAAAATTGGAAGGAGGCAGAGGAGTTGTTGGTGACCTGCGGAAAAATTTCGAATCCCCATCAAGCCAGGTACATATGTCTTTCAGTATTATAGTTACGCTCTATGCATGTGTCTTATTTTAGAAAGATGCGAGTACGCTCGCCGTATGTTGGTTAACGTAAAGTTTTTGATTGGTGGCTGACGCATTAGTCTCATGAATTCGACTTGCTGCTGATTCGTTTCTTCTTGGAACTGGAAGCTATCCCTCTGAAGAGCCGTTATGTGCAACATTGTTGACTATTATGGTCTCACCTTTTAATTCTTCAATTATTTCCCCAATATCCCGGGAGAAATTGGCCAAAGTTGGTATCTTTAATTTAATTTTTATAAATGCCAGTGCTTTTACACCAACATGTAACCCGGCAACCACTCGGTTTCAATTATGTTACTATAAACAGATAATAGGGCCGTGTCAAAATTTTACAATTTGAAAAGAAAAATTGTGGATGCAGGATGCCCATATCAGTTTAGCAGCATTGAAACTGAAGTGCAGGTTCGTAAAGGTTACCATTGAAAATTTCTCGCTGACTTTTCAAAGGATGATGTGGGTTGCATGTGTATTCTGAGTTGCACGAACTACTGGATTTGCGTTTATGACGCATAACCCTGCTCAAACGGTATAAATGCCGAAAATCATAGATGTATTCGCAGGCGCCTTCAGAAAATTGCCAACGATAGTATGCTTCGTTGATAAAATTGTTTAAAAAATAAATTTATTTATGTAATTTTGTTATCAAGAAAGAAACCAGCCCTCATTTTAAAAATGAAGATGTAAATATCCTCACTATGGCTGGTTCTCCTTCCTAACAAATACTGGCAAGTTGGCATTTTACCTCAAAGCCAAGTACGTAACTGAAGATAAGCACAAAAATGATTTAGTTGTCTAAAAGCTGGTTTTGTACGTCAGATACTGACCTATCTTTCAACTCTCGTCCCCCTCCTCTTTTTTGCTTACTTAGAAACCAGTTTTGCTCAATTTTTCAACGAGCAAAATACTTATAACCCTTGCTTGCACTCTCAAATTTTTATTCCTCAGCATTTCTGGACGATCTCCGGGAAGTAATATTTCTAAAGCAAAAATTAATCAAAACAACGACAGCTATTCAGTGATGCCACAGTACATTAAATACAAAATAAGTTTGGATACTAACATTTCTGACAGAATTTTTCAGACAGATTATTTGGACTGATTATAGTACTTTACGATATACTTTTTAAAGACAATTGTGAGGGGGGTGTGGGGGTGTGTGAAAACTCCCGTTATTTTATCTATAAACGAATAAATGTCTAGCCACTCAAAAGATCAAAAATATAACATTTCCGGGTAGCAAAATATTCGGACAAAGCAAGTCCCAGTAAAACATCACAAATTTTTATCATTTTTACCTCGAGTCTTGTTTTCCAATTTTCGTTTTAGGACGATAAACTTCAACCGAAGTACAGGAAGCCAAAGGAGCAGTTCCACTGCCCCCAAGCCAAGAATCTATTTCCTGAGTCCAGAAGTATGGAAGACCTGCTGCGGGCTAATAGAATAAGTGAAGAAAAGCTATCCATTTTAACAAACGAGAAGGACAGGTGGGAAAGAATCTGTAAGAGAAAAGACGAGACAATACAGCTGTTAGAGAAGAACATGAAATTTTTAGCTCAGGAAAGGACATCCGCTGAAAACAAATTGGCTGGTCAACTTAAAGCGAGACAGGATGAAATAGAAGCCCTAAGGTCCCAACTTCGAGATAGTGATCACCAAGTCAAACGGTTATCAGTCGGCAAAGGCGTTGCAAATGAGGATGCTGGTGGGGCATTGGGCAGGAGAAATCTGAACAGTGAGAGATATTACGGTGATGACACAGGAGGATACCGGAGTTTATCAGAATCAAGCGATGCGCTGTTTGACGAGCTCCACAAGAGCCAGGAGGAAGATTCAGACTTGAGACTTCTGCTAAACGAATCTTATGAAAACTTGTCGTATCTTGATGACATACTAGCAGGGAAATATCCAGACACCCTTGGACATAAATTTGCCGACTTTACAAGAGAGAAATACTCGTTGGCGAAAGTGAGGTCCGCTGACAATGTAAGAGGAGGAGGAGGAGTGATAACACATGCTAGTAGTAACGATTTTAGGGAGAAGTTTCGAAAGCTGAGGGAAGCTTTAAAGCAGATAGAAGCTCGTCTTTCAGATAAAGATAAAGTGAATGCAAACTTGATAAGGAGGATTCAGGGTAATTCTCCAAGGAATGGACGAACAAAAGACAGCTCAACACAGTTAGGGATCGGTGATATAATGACGTCTCCAAGAGGAATTGCTAATGCAAACGCTCTAGGAGCAGCTGGCAGAAGGATGGTGAGAGGAGAGAAAGTTTTCGAAACATGGCAAAGTGTAGAAACTATAGCCAGTTGCTTAAACTCGTCAGAAAATTCAACTTCAAGCAGTCCTGTCGATCAAAAGGACATGTACACAGTCCAAAGCCCTGCTCGACAGTGCGGGGTAGTTGGGAATCAGCCAAGACTAAACCATTGTCAGTATCAGCAAAGTTGTATGTGTAAGCAGCTCACAGAGCAACTCGTAGAAGCACGAGGTTTATTGGCCGCATATGAGGTTGAGTTGAATAGCCTTAAAGAGGCGAATAGTGGACTGGACAAAAAATGCAGAGATGAAAAAAGACAGTGTCTTATAGCTAACGAAACCGTGCAAACTGTGGAGAAAATAGCCAAAGAGGAGTACATGAAACAGGAAAAGCTAATAGTGGAGTTAGAGACGCGACTTGCTCACCAAGTAGAAAAAACTCAGAGCGCCCTTAAAGATTTGGACGAGACGAAGAATCAGCTAAGAAACCATGCGGATCAACCTCTTTTGGAGTCTGCAATTTTAGATATAAGGAACATGATTGCAAATAAAAAAGGCACTGAATATCAAGGCAGAGAAGATCTAGCAAAGCTGCAAAGAGAATTGTATTCCCAGTTAGCTCTTCATTCGGATCAAGTGTTGGAAGCGATCCAGAAGAGTGCTGCCAAGACTATTGAATCGTGTAGAAGTAGTCGAGTTGGTGAGGGGAGCCCTGCCAGAAACCTGGGGACTAGTGACGAACAGCAGACAACAAGGCCAGCAAACGCGTTTCATTGTAGTCAGTACAGATCTGGTAACATTGGCGAAGATGCTTACGTAACTGCAAAGCAAGTTGTAGGAACTCTCGACGAATTGGAAAAGGCTAAGTGTTCAGTATGTTATGCACAGGATGATGTTAGAATGCTGCTCAATACAATAAACAAGCTAGAACGTGAGAAAGACAAATTAAATCAAGAGTGCGCAGGGCTTCTAAACACTATCCAGGTCAAGGAGGGAGAAATTGGGAAGCTGACCGGATTACTTGAACATGAGAAAAACACTGTGGAAGACAATGAAAAGGCCTATCAGGCAGAATTGGAGGTACTCAAACTTGAGCAGATTGAAGTTTACAAAGAATTTCGTGATTTGTGTGACTCCTATAAGAAAAAGGAGTTTGAATTGTCGGATAAATCAAAACAAGTTTTGTCACTGGAAGCACAGTTGAGAGATTATGGGGGTCAGTTTAGCGACAAAGTTAAGAGTTATGAAAAAGAGCTTGAGAAATCTAGGAAGGAAAACAGTAATCTCAGGCACGACGTAGATTGCTCGAGGCTAGAAATGGAGGAATATCTTGGTCGGCTGAAGGCTTCAAAGGCTCAAATGACCGCAGTGTACCAAAAACTGACAATTGTGGACAATATGTTTTATGAATGCAGACAGAAAGGACTATATAAATAATGGAAAGGAAAGAAGTTGAAACATTAAAGTGTCGAAAGGACGATCGAAGGAGACGTATGAAGCTCATTGCTTTGCGAGTATGTCTGTTTTGAATTGTGGGATAACTTCTCGAAACCGCTGGAAACTGCTTGATGTTGTCAACTGTTGGCGTTTACAAAAGAAATACAGAATTTACGACTTTATTCACAGTAGTAAAGTACTTAACGATCAAGGAAGGGTAGAGATGGAATTTTTGTTATCTATAATCAATGTTTAGGGCAAATGGACAGGAATTGGTAACGACGATTGTTACTTAACGAGGTCGAGACCTTTTGGAGCAGCCAATTTATTTAACTCTCAAGCAATACTTGCAGCTTTTATCATAACAGCAGTAGATTATTTTGTTTCTGAAAAACTGACTTGCCGTACTAAATGTAAGTACATGTTCCTTTTCTTATACCAGTTGTCAGAGACAGTCGAAGAGAATGGACAACTTTACCAGTGCCAGAAGCTTGGACCCTTGGCAGATATATTTCAATGCCGGATATGTGGATATGCCGTTTCTCCAAATATCTTTATTATCTTATAAAATAAGAATCTAACAGTAGATTATTGGTCAAATATCACATAATACATAATGTAAGGAAAATTTGGGACGTTTCTGTGTTTGAACTTGTTCACAAAATATTATGCGAAAAGCTATGCATGATTTTTTTAAATTTCAAATTTGTTCTCTTATAAAGAACAGACCAGAAGTTTTAACTTCGTCACATGTTTTGAAAGTATCCCTTGAAGTCTCTTAATAAGTCCTAAAGTTTTTTGCCCGAAAATTCAATACCCGGAATTTTTGTGTCGTAAAATTTTTTCTGAGTTAACATAGTTAAGTGTCCGGGAAATCACTGAGGTATACCAGTTCAAAAACTATTTAGAGTTTGACCATGGGTTTTGTATAGTGCGACCAATGATTCCATACGAATTTGAAAGTCAGTTAGATGTAAATTTATTTATTCATGTAAATATCAATAAACAATAATCATAGCATGGCTCGATATCAATATATTATCATTCATAGATGAATCTGTCACTGGACTCTCTACTCTTGCTCTCAACTATTTTTAACTGCAAGAAAAATTAGCGTTTTAGTCGTTGTGACACGTGTGAGACATTGCTTGCTCACGACGTAGAGTCAAAAGACGCTATGTGCATGAAGCTCGCTACGTGTATCCTGGCGAGCTTGAATATCAGCTCAGCTCTAATTTCAAGCTCCTTTAATTTGAAATGAACCAGTTTAAACGAAGAACAGTAGTCATGTGGTACCATCACTATCAGAATCCTGGTCGCTTCATTGACTGCAGCTCTCATACGCCATATTTGTTTTGAAATACAAAAACATTACAAAATAATCTGATTGGTCAGTTTGCGGGAAGATGCTTCCATGGCTAATAAGCGCAGGGTTTTTTTTGCACTTGTTTGTAGTTAGTTGCAACTGTAGTTTGTTAGCGAGTTCCGTGTAGCTTGACTCGTTTTCTTATTACTTTGAAGCAGAAATCTACCGTGGTAATATGGACTATGTTGGTTATACATATGCTAGCGAGTTACGTTAGCTTTGAACAATAGTGGTGGGGGTACCGAAAGGGTGGTTCTTACGGGGTTGAATATCGAATGTGCCCGAGTTCCATTGGGAGAGAGTATACCCTGCAGGTTATAGATATAAATGGGACCAAGCGCTGCTTCTACAGTTGGCAAACGAGAACTGCCGTACATTTAGTCTGCTTCTATAACTTAGCTAAAGACCTACACGAGGCTATCAAAATTAAAGGAAGACTTGTCAAGTAACTAGAAAGGGAGGCTTGAACTGCCTGTTTCTAGAAGCTTATGACTAAGTTACTTTGTTTCATAATATCTGTTAGAGATAAAATGTTTAAAAAAGAGTTACTTTCATTGCAATTCTCTATTGGACCACTTTTTGCACAGTTTATTTTCCACTGCATGGGAAAACCAAAAGTGACTCAGGGTGATAAGTGTGTTCATATACGTATACAAAATATAGGAGTCCCCCCTGTCATCTTGCAAGTAAAGAAATTTTGTTTATCTTCTTTACATAAGAACTCTTCTTATCGAAGTTTCTTTATGCACTTGCCGTTACACTTCCGTAGAAACGAGATATATCTATAACTCATCAGGTTTCAATTTCAGCGGTTTCAAATATAAACGAATTTTTTTTGCTGAGCAGGTTATCATCTAAAACGTCGATAATCCAAGGGGCCCTCAAGTAGAAGTTACCATCAAATGTCCTAATGCAATATTAAATATCGCATTTTATATCGTAATATTTTTTCCAGTATTGAAATATTCCTAAAATTCCCCTCTCTAGCATGTTGTGTTTGCGATATTGCAATCTCGAGAACTCTTCTGCCCGCCATCAATTGATCGTGATTTAAGCGAAGTGTTCCAAAACATGCGTTTTCAATTGTTGTGGTCTTGACCACAGGAAATTGGGAACTAGCGCAGTTTGGTCCTGGTCCTGGTCCTGGTCCAGGTCATGGTCATGAACAAAAGTAAATCAAAAACAGGCCTGTATTTAGGCTTGCTATAGAATATTGGGGAAGTTAGGCTTTCTATAATTTGATCAGAGACGCTGTTTCAAAACACGTGTTAGTTATTCAACTGGTTTCTTCGAAATAAAAGCTAAATTTTTCACGACACTCTAAAACACTTATTGTCAAATACTTTTAACCTGATACGAAATAATATCGAGTATTTGGGCATTTTATGGAATATTTTAACACTCTTTATCAAGTATTAATTGACTGTTCTCAGTTTTTATCGATTTATATCGAACATCTTGGCTATCGTTATCGGAGATACTTGGTACCGTTACTGAATATTTATCTGGTACCTGGACTTACTGATCTCTATCGTGCATTTTAAAACACAGTATGCTACTCTATGCTCACCAGTCATAACTGACATAAATCAAAGCTCGGAAATAAACTCAGATTAAATGTTCGGAATCATAACTATGCATAGGCTCAAACCTGTTTCGTTTGCTTTCAGCATCTTCTTTCGTCAGGGATGGCCAACTCGGATGATGCGTCTCCACTTTGTCAGGCCTTGGGCAGCCTTTTCTGTTACACCCACACCCCTCATATCGTCCTTTATCCATAAACCTCGAAATGGCCACTCTCTCTTTCTTTGCCCTCCATCACAAAAGGATTCTTCATCTGTTCTTATGGGATGCCCAAATCGCCTCAGCGTAGTCTCTCATTTTCAACCCCAGTAATTCCGCTTCTGATATTCCTTTGATCAATTTGTTATAATCTTCTCCTTCCTTTTATTTCCAGTACATACCTAAGGATGTTCAGCTCTGCTACGTCCATCTTAGCCTCTTGAATATTCGTTAATCCCACTGCATCAACGTTTCAACGCTGTGCTATGAACTAGTCCTTTTACTTTACTATAACTGGCAAGCGCCCGCCGCCGATGCATCACAAGGCCTATCTCCACTTACTCCGTGTTTAATGTATCCTCCTCTTTACTTCTCTCAAACTACAATGATTGTCCTGTACATTTGACCCCAAATATCTCCATTCCTTTACTCTTGTGATGAATACCCCTTGCACTCTCAAGGGACCTTTATCCTTGCCTCTATGCGGAAGGAAAGTGTGAGGTCACGATTTTGAAAATATCTGAATTACGGAAAAAATGCTCAATTTTCATATTGCCCTATTAGAAAGAATGCCAATGGCCAAATGTGAGAGCGATGCGCTTTTCCAACGCCGAGATATCAGCTTTCAAAATTTTAAATCTCTCTAACAAAACTTTATTTGATGCTGGTTCCTAACGTAAGGAACCAAGGAATATCAACAGAGTTTTGACCGGAGATTTTTGAAATTCAAACGCCTCTTGTTTAAACACTATGTACACTACAGGTATGGTATTTTTCAAAACAGACTATTCCAGGGTTGCCTTAGGATACACGGGGTCAAATCTTACTATTTCCAAATCTTTTGATTTGTGACGTCATCACTTTCCCACCGCATTCTGGTTCTGGCACTCTATGGCTTTGACTGCCCGTTGCACTCTCAAGGCACCTTTATTCTTGCCTCTATTCAAGTACTGACACTTTGTGGCTATGACTGCCCGTTGCACTCTCAAGGCACCTTTATTCTTGCCTCTATTCAAGTACTGACACTCTGTATTCGACCTGTTGATTCTTAGACCTCTTCTATATAAAGCTTGTTCCTCCTCTGTTTCACTTTTTCCTTTGACTCTTCACATTTTGTAACACTGCCATCTGCGAATTATATTATCCATGCCACTTCCTTTCATACCTCTTACCACGACTGTTATTCTATCCATGACTAAAGCAAAGACGAAAGGGTTTAATGGTGTAGTCCAACCACCCTCTTAAAGGATTCTGTGACCCCTGCGGCGCATCTTACCACTGTCTCACTTCCTTCATATATCTTCTGGACAAGTCGTTCTCACTCTCCTGCTATACCTGATTTTCTCATGCAAAGCCCTCCCTCGGTATCCTATCGTACGCTTTCTCCAGGTCAATAAAATATACAGTATATGCAACACCCTTTGACCCTCTATGTATTTTTCAAGAAACATTAGTAAGTCAAATGTGGCATCACTGGTGCTCCTCCTGGCATTCAGACATATTGTTAGTAACACATCTTAACTACATTTGACTAATTTTTAACTTTCCTACCAATTGATTTAGAAAAATTTAAAAATGAAAATGACTATTTGGCTAGTGATGAATAAATAAATAGCCCCGCGAAAAGTCAATTACAAACAATCCAAGATGTTTTGGGACAAAACACTTGAAATAGGCCAGCTTTGAACCAGAAATCCATAAAATTACATAGAAAAATACTGGAAAAGATCCCCTCCCTATTAAATTTTATTACATATAAAATAGCTCTTGGTATTCAATTTTATGATCAACTTTTAAACTAAAAAAGCTTATTTTCAGTTTCATAATGATATTCCAACAATAAATTTTTGAGAATTGTTTAGCTAGTTCTCAACTTTCGGTTGTGTTGTGACGTTATGGTCTTAAACTTTAAATATAGACACTTTTTATCATAGTTGACAGATCTAACAATCCAACCAAGCTTCAATCTTTAGCGACGGGAATATAGAGAGTTGTTTGCAAGAAAACAGCAACCGTCGGTCCACTACCCCCTCTCCCTGATTTTAGACGGGCTAACGATTCAGGGCCATTTGCAGAATTATTTTTCAAGCTCTAAAACCTTAATTAGTACTCCTCACGGGTTAAATCACCGATGGGCTATTTGAAGCTAATGGTACTTAAGAGAAATAGTATATATCATCAGTGGAGTTTACCTGGCCCAGGCAGCAGAGCACACGTCACGAATGTGCGGGTCAAGGGTTTGCATCCCTTTGGTCACATACTTTTTTATCTCCCTAGCATATTTTCAAAGGAGTAACGTCGTATTTCAATGGTGTCGTGCCGGAATGCAGGTGAAGGTACCAACAACTCTGTTGAATTGGATAGATTGGACTCACCTAGTTTGTAAACAATATAGGAATTTGGGTATTATCAAATCGACTAAGGCTTAACAGTAGGGGCGGCAACACAATAGAGTGATAAGGAAATCGACGAGTTATGCAATTTTCGACTTACATTACCAGCATTCGTGACCACTTTCACTTAAGGGAGCTCAGCTATTTCCGCTCAAATTTTTCTATCTAAAATGTTTGGGCAAATCTTGACTTGACATTTTTAATTTAGATGGTTCTTCAGCAAAACAACGGAATTACAACATCCCGGCCATTTATTACTAAGTTCTACCTGAATAAAGGAGGTGATTGTTGTCCGAATTTCTACTTTCCAGAAAGGTAAAGATGGAACAGTGACCCTTGTTCCGTAACCCTATGCTATCTATTTATTCTACATAAGCAGCAATTGATCACTGATTGTAGTGATTTCACTGACACCTAATCAAAGCTGGATATTCTATAGAATTGAACGACAATTTCAAAAAGTTTGTTAATCGAATTTGGACCTTCGGGAAAGATCAAATGAGTCTTCGGATCTCAGTTAAGAGAAACCCAAGAAGAATGCCTCAGGATTACTAGGTTCAACCTGTCAGATGTAAAATTATCAAGATACAGTGTGCTTATACGCAAGCTATGTTGTGAAGGATTCTTTTCACGTCTTGCTGTTAATCTATATACTCGGCAACGTCTCTGCCCCTTGCAGTATTACAACATCTACTTTTCCTTCACATATGAATTGAATCTTTTCTGGTCCACAGTACGTAGCTTGCATTTCGTCCCTTTAATTGAGCAGTTGAATTGCATAGTTTGAAAGATATGTTCGGTAAATTCTTGACGTTCTTCTGCCTCTATCAAGAAACACCCGTTACGTATCACTCAATATATTTTTGATTCGATTTTGAAAGCGAGAATTGCAATTATCTAGTTGACATACAAAAACCTAAAACTTTCTGGAGCACTTCTATTTTCAAATGCAGACTTCAATACGTGAGTGGATTTAGCAGGCTTGCCAAGAAGCAACTGTGGCATTGATTCTGAGGGTAGGCATTTAGCAAGAGAAACACAAAAGTTCACCACTTGACAGCATTTACTTAGTCTACCAAAGATGGTGGATGTTGGACGTTACTTTTGCAGCAGATAAAAGCAAGTAAGGATTCAGCATTGCAAACATCCGAGACGCACCTTTATTTCGATTCTGTACGGTCGCTTGTCAAAGTTGGTATCAATAGGACTGATATAGATTACAAGAAGTGCTTATCAGCAGAAACGTTATTGAAATTAGCATGTTACGTAACCGATAATCGATTCAGTCTTTCAGTAAGTTACGTAATATAAGCTCCGAGATACAAACAATACAAAATAAAGCAACTGCACGAGTCTTCAAAGCAATACAGGGATTGTGCATGAAGTCACGCCAATACAACCACTTTACAATACATTGAACTACAATGCACTACGTGTCAAGTACAAAGCATCCCAGTAAGACATATGTATGCATGGTAGCTACTTTGGAGGCCGTTTGTTGAATTGTCATCTTCTATCGCATGATGAACTGGTTGCTTCCCAGGCATTATTTGTTTTTGCCTTACGACATACTCACAAAGCATCCCAGTAAGACATATGCATTCATGGTAACTACTTTGGAGACCGTTTTTTGAATTGTTATCTTCTATCGCATGATGAACTGGTTGCTTAATTTCTATGGAGCACAACTACTTCAATCCCTTACGTTATTGTTTACTCTTTCCCCCCTCAGCATTATAGCAAAATCCGTTGATGTTGGTGATGAGTTGGAACAATTGGCCATGGAAAGATTTGTAAAGGAGGTTGAAAAACTGGAAGATTTGTTAGTTTTGACAAAAGTTAGAGATAATCTTGACCTTAAGTAAGGCAATTTTATTCAAAGTCAGGAAATTCTGATATTTGATCATTTCACAGCTCTCAATCTCGCCGATTGTAATTTTCGTCCATGGACTACTTGAACAATGATGATACATTCTTCCTCACAAATCCATATTAATGCAAGTGGTTTTCGTGTCAAGAAAAAATTGTGATTTCTGTTGGTCTAGAGAGATAAACAACGAATTCAGACCTGTGGTGTTCAGTAAATCGATTCGGTCCGTGGTGAGACAAGCCCTCTATTGTTCTAAGGCTTTACAAAACCATAATTGTACTAACCTAAGAAGATAAGTAAACATATAAACATTAACAAAACACAAGTACTGCGACTCTAAGGGTCCAGATATCAATACTGTTTGAATTTAAACATCACAGCACGGTCATTTTCTTGAACTTTTTTGTCTTGGTGCTGAAATTCTTGATTTATCTCCAGGCAACTTTACCATGCACGGAATTAAACACCGATTATCCTTTTGGGTGAGATGCTCTTTGTCATGGTGAGCAGTCTAATCAATTTAAACTTTCCTGTTGGGAACTCTCGAGTGCTGAGATCAACACGTTTTTACTTGAATGCAAATGGTACTCCATAACAATATGCAATTACTTGACTCTAATCTACATTTGGCTAACATCCTCTGCTTCCCCAGCGTTTGGGTTGCAGACTTGGCTTTCACTGCAATGGTTGAAACAGAGGATGAGGTTATCTATGTTACAATACATTAACGACAAGTCACGGCCATTGCCAAAGGGAGGGGTCCATGAAAGGCTGGTTCCCTCCTGCCAATAGCCTAAACCCCTAGTATGTGCTTATTCCCTTCAGACGATGTTGGCATTTTTTTCTGCCTTACGACATCCTCACATAGCCTGCCTCCTCCCACTTTATTTAATCAACCATATATTTTTTCTCCGTATTTTTTTGTTTTCCGAACACTCTGTAACATGTCAAATACCACTGCAAACCAGATAATTGTGAACCTTGAAATTTGTGTTAGCAATTAAAGATATTTTCACTCACTTTAAAGTTTATGCAGAATGAAACCGTTAAGAATGTAGCTCATTATCGTATCTTCAATGAAACGACCCTTAGATTGCCTGCCACGAGCCCGGAGGTACTGTGTTTTGTCATCTGCTCTCGTGAAGTGGGAAACTATGTTTCGAGAGATAGGGCAGATGGGGGACTACATGCATGAAAAGCAAGAAGGCAAGCATAAAAAGGTATGAAAAGTAGGCATGAAGAGTAAGCATAAATAGATTGTCATCCGAAAAGGAAGAGTAAACCGTTCCTTGAAGTGGCTTCGGCCTTGATCAGGGTGAATACAATAAAAAGAACAACAACAACCAAAAAAACCAATGAAGAAGAGGGTAGGTCATCGTTTTAGTGACCCTAACTGAAAGGTCATGCGAGTAGTAATCAGGTGATCGTGGAACAGTTTCTGTTACTGATTTGCAATACCTTTGCTTTTCAAGACTGGCAACATTCTTGAAACTGATAACTGAGTACGTTGGCGTTTCAACATATTAAAACGCACTATACAGCTAGTTGGGCATTTCTAGAAATGTGATTTCGGAAAAATACAACTTTCCACTTCAATACCTCCTCAATAGTCAGTTATTTGAAAGTGGTTCACTCTATCGTTTCTTTTGTTGAAGTAGCCACGTTTATTGAACCTGTGTCACATTCATTGTCCTTTAATAATTAAAGAGTTTTTAATGTGAAGGAATCGAGTTCAGTAACGTGGAAGATGCGCACGTTAGAGGTGTCAAAGTCTCAATGACACTTAAGCTTTAATGACAGCCTTGTACAACCACAACGATTTCCAAACAAGTGTGAGCTGTGCCGTTAAGATGTGCCGTTAAGATATCCTGTTTTGCTTATTATGACTGGTTTGCTTTCTCAATACATCGAAGCTACCTACTTCTATTGTTGTACACATTTTCAGTGATATTACAGCTCTCTACATTGCCATGAATTTTAGTATTTTACAGTTGGCAACATGCACTGGAGAGAAGAATGTGGGATTGGACTAGTACACTTTGGCCAATTGTTCACATTAAATGACTCTTTGAAAAACTTGTCCGAGTATATCAAGTGTAGTGAAAGAAGTACATTTGACAAAAACGGGCACTAGTATATAGCAGTTGCTGAGATGATGCAAATTCTGTGTGTAGATGGACAGATTCCTTGACATGGACCCTGTACTTATAAACCATCTTGTCTCTTTCTTCGATGGCCGAGAATGATTTGATTTTGGCAGCAATTCAACTTCCTCTCTCTCAAAATAGGAAATTTCCAAAAGCCGACTCACTTGCGCCATTTTCTTAACGTGTAACATGGTCACGACAACTAAAAAGGTAATGCCAAGTTATAAGACAATTTCTGTTGGAGGCAATGAAGTCCTCCTTGCTAGAGGAGCTATGTAAGCTGCTGTAACATCCACACCTACTTCGTCGTAGACTTCCATTGTCGTGACTATGTACACTGCCACATTGACCCTCTCTTCTAGTTTAAACATACAACAGGGAAAAATTCAAAGGCAACACTCGACACTTCCTTTGGTAATAAATTTCGTTACACCTTGCAAGAGAGGCCTGCTGTTTTCACCATTGACATTAGTACATAAGCAAGCAGCTACAAATTCGTTGCTAAAGCAATAGAAACAATTTTACTGTTCTTTCTACTCACTACTATGCCGTTCTGGTACGAAAACTTGTAAGGCACAAGTCAGATTTTCTATAGTAGGTCAGACCAGACAAAGCAAAGTGAAATCAAGGTATAAAATGTTTTCACTTTCAAATCAATTTGCTCTCACAGTAAAAAAATCTTGAGTAGTTTGTGAGGAGTAACATGTTCTTAACAAAACTTCAAAGAATGCATACTCTGTCATTCCTTCTTTCCTGTCTCTATTCTTTGACTAGGTTGTCTCCTTTTCTATGCTTACTTGAGTTATCTGTCCGTATAAAGCCTCCGTGGCGCATAAACTTTAAAGGGACTCGGTTTTTATGTTGAAATGCACGAAAAACTGAGATATTGAAAAGTTTTCTCTAAAATGTGCAAAATATACCAAGATGACCATCCCCGCCTTGTTTGCAATAAAGACAAATTATGGACCTTTCATTTACCTAAATTGCCACATGCTTAATGTGTCTCGCATTTGAGAACGAGTCAAACTGATATTTAATTCAGTGACTCCTGATTACATGTTTTATTTTATGCAGGATGAATTCAGTGTTGTTCCCTGTTTGCAGCATTTATCACCAGGAAAGGATCTTCCATTTGAAGTCAGTCTGCGAGAAGAGGGAAGAGGTCAATAACTATGCCGACGTCTCTCATAAACGTACTACTTTTATTCTTATAAATTACTACTGAGAAGGAGGTCGGAGATGAAGACAAAACTTGGTTGCCTCTCAATTTAAAGGTCCTTGGGTCAATCCACGTTACGTTCAGATCAATTGGATATCGTAAGACATTTTTTTAGTTCTTCTGCTTTTATGGACTATGTAGTTATTATTCTTGTATGACAACATTTTTCTTTGTCTAATTTTGTTACAATGACCTGATGACAGGCTTGATAACAGTGCAATAAAATTGATGGTAAGAGTAAGCTTCGAAAGGTTCCTCAATCACATTTGTGGCGTTTAATTACCGAACATGGCCTTTAGATGTCATTCAGAGCTAGGAATGGTGAGGGAAAATCACCTGACTCAAAGGAAAAGTCAGGGAATTTCATATCGTGAATCTTGTACAAACCTTGCAATGAACAGAGATGCAGCTATAGCTTCCGTAACCATTTCGTTTCTTATTCTATTGCGAATCCCAATGCTTAGGTAGGACATCAGTCAAACCTCGCTGATATTAAATTTGCATATAATTCAGCCGGAATGCCTCTAATACCTCATCAGGCAGCCCATTTCTCTTAAGGGAAACAGCTTAGTGAAAAAAGCTTAGTGTTAAAAGCACATTATGTAGAAATATTTTGAACCCATCTGCTGCATATTTAATGTTAAAAATGACAAGGGATGCAATGTCTCTTGCTCGTCAGAAATAAAGATACTATCAATGTAATTTACTCCAACTGAGAAGCAAAAT
>JAAAKL020002099.1:0-27564 GCA_010016065.2 Carybdea cf. marsupialis auct. non (Linnaeus, 1758)
TACCTCGGAACACCTTAGCCAGCTGCAAATAATCCTGTTTGTAAGAAACTGGAATGTAAGCCAAAGTCTTGGTGGACCAAAAACTATGATAACTTCCCTTCCCATTCCAAAGCCAAGTATTAAGGATATTATTGATGTCCAGCCCAGGTTTCCAATTTCCTTCACTTAGCTTACTTCTCCGGGTGTCAGTGTACACCATCTCAATAAGCGTTTCGTACGCTCTTTCCAGTGCTCTCAGACCCCAAGGACTAGCCCACCATTCCCAGGAGTCACTGGTTTGCCGATAGAGGGCTGGTCCGATCACTGCCGTCGAATCAACCCACAACAAGTCTCGATCATATTCCAGATAATTCCAGAAATTTAATAATACTTCTTCTCCGACGAAAAGGTAGCCTCGATAACCCGAATATTTCTTCATTGCTGAGGTTAAGCACTCGTACAAAAAGGCACCTTTCCTAGTGTCTACGACAAGAATCTCCACTTCGCTTTCGTTTGTGAGCGATGATGGTCCACAGTATATCCTGTTGGAAAAGCCTCCTTTGTAAAGCAGTTCCAAAAGAGGCATACTTTCGTATTCGGATTCAAGTCCAAACCCAACTATAAGCAATATCTCCTCAAAGAATTCCTTATGACACCTTCTACTGTAATCCAAAGTTCCGTTGTTGTATAAGCTGTTACTAATTTTGTGCGGTGGTTGTACGTGTTGTCGATACTTGTCCATAGCTGGTGTAGTGTACCTCCTTGGCATCAGTAAGTGCGATGTGTACACCATGTATTCTGCAATAAAATGTATCAATAAAAAGTAGAAAAGTATCGAAATAATGCATAAAGGAAAGACCTTGATTAAAGAAAACAAGAGATAGGAAAGAGACAAACCAATAAGCAATGTATAAGAAAGTGAATGAAATCATAGAAAATGTTTAATTTGATGTCAGTTGTCGTTCAGTTAATACCAGTTGTCGATTAGTTGATTGTCGGTAGATAATCACATGAAGATGTTTTCATATATTTTCTTACCTCTTTCTCGCTACTTCTGTGTAAGCAATAAGTTTCAAACAAAATTCTAATAGTCTGACATTTTTCTTAAAATGTGTCCATGAGGCATCATGAAGGCACTTAAAATCTTATCAAGGGTGGGAGATCAACATATTCCTATTTCAAATAATAATCTTTTATATCAACCTGTTACCTTCTATGTAGCGAATGACACGACAGTGACCATATACAAAGAAATTTGAGAGTTTCCTATTTCATAAAACACTATATAGTCTATGATGAGAGACATTATAAGGATATGTCAAATATAATATATTCTAAATGTGTTTTGTCACCATTATATATTTAATAAGAGGTGTGTAATCCATGTATGCGGATTAATTTTCTGCTTCAGAGATAGCTCTTAGTTGTTCTGGCTAAGGATTACATAGGAAAGACAGATAAACTTGAACACTCGATGATAATGGTGAAGAAGATTATGATCATAATAGTGATGATGATGATGATGATGATGATGATGATGATGATGATGATGATGATGATGATGATGATGATAACAGTAAGTGGTGCAATAAGTCGTGCTCACTCCGTCTTATAAAATTGATCGGCGTCTTCATCACGTCACATTTAAGAGGCTGTTATAAGAAACGATATGTAACATTCCATAATGCCAAGATAATTGAAGAAAATGCAGAATATGTATAAATTAAGAGGAGAATAAAATTGGAAAAGGGTGCATTACAAATGGCACTCCTCAAAATTAGTTGATTATTGGTACAGTGATATTTTAAGAAGATAGGGTAATGGTTGCTGCCCTTTTGTTTTACTGTTCCTGCCCCATCATTGACCAAAGTTTAATTTCATTTGCTAAAGAGGATTTAGTATTCCCCGAAGTTATCAAATATTTTGGGCAAAGATGGGCAACAAATAATTAGCAAAGTTAGTTTTTATACTTTCACGTTCAATTCAACTACTTTTATATTTCTATGATATAGGCTTAGCGTGATTCGTCTCCCAGTTGATGATCAATTTAGCTCACATAGTACAAACAGCGAAAAGGAAGCATGGTAAGAAGTATATACAACAATTGCTAGCTTTCACACCACATATATAACTACAAACATACACCAAGTTATTTGAATTATTTAGTTTTCTTAACTACATTTTGGAATATCGCAATGCATTCTAAAATCAATCAGTTTCACCAAAGAGAGGAGTATTTACAATGCAGCATGTGTGGTATTAAAATATATACTGATCCTACACTTAATCTGCTATTGCTCCAAAGGTTTTTCATCTCATTCCTGCCGGCTTTGCGAGCTCTTTGTTAGCGGTGCGATGGTTCCGGGCTCAGAACAATTGCAATAGAGAGTCACGTCAAAGGAAGCGGTTTAAGTCAGATACAACATCAATCCGTATTGGTCTAATTCCTGATAAATCATGGTTACACTATATCGTCATCGGTCTTTTGTTGGTAAAACTATGTTTGTTTATAAGAAGGTTTCCATTTCGAATCAACCTTGATTTCAAGATAGATAGCGTAAAGCCATTTTTAGATGTAAACTCGGCTGTAAAAATTGTGTTGATTGATGGCTATGATTCATAAATAATCATTGATGGAAATATATCTTCAAACCAGGAATATGCCTTTTAATAGTATTGCAATCAACGTATCCAAAAAGTTTTTGTATAATTACTTTCTGTCTAAAGTCCTTTTTAGATAAATTGTGTTTATATTGCAGGTTCCTTAGATTCTTATCACAGAACATCACATCGATGAAAGTGGAGAATCGTTGAGTTCTTTCAAAATCGATTAACCAACAAACTTAAAAAGGCCATATTAACCGAGCCTCCATTTAGTATCGAGGCTTTGACAATAGCAAATGCTTCTAGTGGCAGTTGGAGTTTATAGATGAATGGTCTTCAAAGAACTCAAATCGATCTTTGTAGTGGAGATCGTCTGGAGCATAATGATTAAGTTTGAAACATAGAGATGAAAGATGAACAGGTACCGGGGAGAGGAAAGGGTTAGGGATGTAAAGTATCAAATACACTTACTACAAGGCTCCTCTAATAAAAAAAGTATCTCGGCATTACTTTTTGCTCTATGTTGCTCTGTTACTTCCTTTCGAGGAAGTTAGTGAGTCTCGGTTTCACGCGTGACCTGTGAAATCGTGAGCACTGCAATTCTGGGCTGTCTATGTTTTTGTTTATGAGCTGGTCTTTCAACTATCTCACCGACAGGATATTTTCGAAACATCCACAAGACAACATTCTTTGGACTTAATGTATTTGATATATCAACAAGGAATAGGAATTAAAACGTTTAATTCTTCATCAAGTCTGTAAGCTTCCCCTTTCGACACAAAGGCATATATTTCGTGTAATCTTTACTGCATTTTACCTCATTTTACAGTTTTAAGTACTAGAATCTTTTTATTCTCTTGCTGTAGTCGTGATTGATGCCTCACGCCATATAATCAAATTTTTGATTTGACTCAGACTGTCTCAGCCCTGTTATTGTCTAATGTCATTGGGGATCCATCTAAGAAAGTTCTTTATTTACGAGGGACTGATAAATGTACCAGTATACAAATATCTCTAACTGGAATTATAGTAATGATTTATAGCCCTGTTCTTCCATGTGATTTAGAAAGTAATGGGGATAAAGATTGCTGCCTGGTTGCAATACACTACCATCATAAACAACAAGGTATCAACAGCAAAGCAAAGATATAGTCACTGAATTTATTGTAGATTAGACAAAGATATAGCTCTATGTTCTAAGCTACTTTTAAACTTCATTGGAAAGTTGTTACATCACACAGAAAGTTGCCGTAATGCACAATTATGATCGTTAGAATAGCATTGTATCCCATAATTTTAACGACCCGATTTGTAAACTATGAGTTAGCGATGAACTAGAGAGCAATGAAAAGAAATGATGTTATAAGCATGACAAACACATTCACAGGACAATCAGTAATGAATAAGGGCAAAATCGAGATCAATGGCGGCCCAAATTGTTGTTGTTGTTGTTGTTGCTCTGTGTGTATGTGTTCGTGTATGTAGAGAGGGAAGGTGTTCGTACCTACTTGAGAGCTTCCACTGTTGGACTGTGCAAACTGAATGTTGATTTTGAGGGCGACCAGGGTTATACGTATTTGCTTGTCGTATAATGCTTTTTTCCTGCCTGGACCGGGATTCAGATTCGTACTTGTTAGTTTCCATTACCAATTAACCAGTATCAGAAGCTGCTCTACTTTGAGATCAGAAATTCAAGGGTTTCTGTCTTTACTGTTTACTATTGAATATTAGAATAACTGTATCAATGATAATTTGTCATTATAGACATGAAACCACAAGCCCAGCCTCTTGATTATAGCTTCAAAGTTTTACAGGAAGTCAAAACTCCAAGAAATTTTCCAATTCCAAAAAGTTTTTCGTTCTTGAAAGAGCGTACAGAATTTTAGTAATGATTTGGGGTTTTTCACTTTGAATAAATTTAATGTAATGTTATTTCTATTTTAATTCTCCAAGGTGAAACTCGTAATACAATACTGTCTTTAGTAAACGAGCCATTGTAGCGGAGTTATACTAATAAAGCCAAATACAAATCTAAATGGAATCCGACTAGGAAATATGAAGATTAACACATCTGAGAGTGTCAGAGCACAACACTATACATGCAATTTGAAATTATGAAAACATAGTAGCTGATATTTCATACCCATCATTTCTCAAATTGTAAAGTTTGTTATGGTAGTAAATTTTGCACACCTCACAAAGATGGAAAGTATTTCTAAATTCGTTCTAACCAATAAATATATAGAAGACAATATAATGCTGTAATGCTTATTTCGACCATGGTAACGATAATTTATGATTCTATCAACTATAATAAAAAGTAAGGGCTGGCAACGGTCAACAGTATAAAAAATTCAGAGTTTATAGTTGTTTTTAAACCTGCTTAATATTTACGATGAGAGTAATTTACGACTACTTCCAAATTTTAGCACAGTTTAAGATTATTCAAGTTCTTGTTTCCTTACCTCTAACAAGCATACCAAGGGTGATTATAAAGGAAGTTCCGGCAACGATGTAGAAAGCGATCAACGGAAAACGCGCCGTCGTCACGAGACGGATGCGCATGCCAAAGAGCTAGATTTTGTGCCACCATCGGCCAATTTACCATCTTTTTCTTATCCTCCGTTGCTATATTCCTCTGCCGCCATGGCCTTTGTATACTACATATCAAAGTTATGATAAAATACTACGTAAGCTTTCAAACTAATCGATCCTGTCAACTGTGATGTCCATTATGCAATAAGTCTTTGAAAGGAGAGTACAGTCTATTCATCTCCGTTATATTTGTTGTCTTTTGATTGATTTTCTGTTATGTTTTACTGATGAAAATCGAATGTTTCGACTCTGTTTGGGCTCCGCATTCGAATCATCTCGCCTCAAAATCAGCCTCTTGATTCATCTTTGATCTCTTCAAAAACGTGCTGGTGAAAACGTGGTACCTTGTTCTGATTAGACAGGTTACAATTAACTTAGCAGTTTGGGGAACTGGGTAGGAAACTGTACCCGCTTTGTAACTCGTACTAAATCCATAATGGCGTATGAAAACACTTTTTCCCTATTATTACTACCAGAACTAATTTTCTATTAATTTTCGTGGTCAGACTGCGTAAGACCATTTTTATGAGAAAATATTAATATTACAACGGTAAAGGAATAAGTTAAATCACATGTACCTTTCTTGCAGAGTACTAAAAATGATAACTTGTAACTAACAGTACACAATCAAAACTGAAATATTTTAAAATACCATATACAGCAAGTTGTAACGAATCATATACAAGTATGATAGATTCAATGGATTACTTAAGCAAGAAATGTTGGATGCAGCTTTGATATTGAATTGCCGTGGTAGGCATTTTAACGTACAAAAAAGGGTATTGGGACTTCGTGGTTTTGATTCATTACTTTTCAACGATATTTAATTGTTATGATGATAATAGAATTGGTCATAGTAGCGTAAACATAGCGGTTTTTTTTTCGTCTGATACTCCTCAGAGTACAAAATCTTCAGAATCGAAATTAAGAAAGGAAGCACTGAAACTTTTACCCAACTGTATTTTCATAGTAGCCAATCATAACTCTGACTGTCAGATTGGTGTTGTTTAAACCAATTAACGTCCTTGGAACTGAATGGTTAACCAAGAAGGCCAAATGAAAAGAAATGAAATTCTTTTTGCTAAAAAAGCAACTATTTTCGTGTTTTGATGTGGACTGATTTTAGAACGGCTAAGTGAAAACCAAACCTAGCTTTACCTGCTATACGGAAACGGCCGTCCGTATACAATTTTGCATAGTCTTGGTTTTCAAACAAGTGTGACCCTATGGCAGAGTCACATTGTTTAGTGATGTTTTAGCTTTTGAAACCAATGTGGTTGTTTGTTTATAAGAGTTGGTTCTTGGTAGATACAGGAAGGAACATGCTTCTTAATTCTGTCAACTAATCTGGTCGTACGGCCGATATAGCGAGGGCCATACTGGCAAGATAATGAGTAGATAACAACGCTTCAATATTTGAAAGGCATATGGTCTTTTTGGTTAGATGAGAACATTTTCTTACTGTCAGTTTTCCAGAGCAGAACGTTTTGAACCTAAGAAATGCCCTCTGTATTTAACAGTACCATGACTTGGTAACGTTTCGCTTTGACACGAAAACCAGATCAAAAAGGCCGCAGTGAAGAGTTTCCGTACTGTAACCCCATGCGTAGTTTCGGCAAGTAACCTATGCTAGAACCATATACAGCTATTAACTCTATGATCATAATAGATTTCATAAAACCTCATAAATTTTAACAATCTGCCGTAAGGAAATAGCTAGCTTTATGGAGGTGAAATTGTAAATGACACAAGTGTTGTAAAAATGTCATAACATTCGGCGTTGAAGGCTCCTATCTGATGAACTATAGCAGTTAACTCCAAACCATTTCAACTATCACGTAATAAATGATAGTACTTAAGTATCCAAGAGATGAGTGTCTGGTGACTTACAGTTTCACACCACCTAGAAATGCAGCTTTGACACAAAGATCAAGAAATGATGTAGGAATTATGTAACGTAGATTATGTTTTACTAGGCAATATACACCATTTTAATGCCCTTATGATAATTATGGTGATAATGATAAGAAAATTTATAGGGGGTAGGGTCGGTTACAAAATTTATTCATATCCTGCAAATTCCCGGAACCATAATTTTTTTACATAAGTTACTTTACTTGTAAGAATTTGGGAGATTTTAGTGAAGTGTCTGCCGCAAGTAAACCTGACTTTACCGAAGTCAAGGCTCCGTTACTACTTAAACTTTAGATTTAAAGAGTTGTTGGAGAAATTTAAATGTGTCGTAATTGAGATTTTGAACCTATAAATCCACTTTTTTACTCCCCTATCTAAATACTTCAAACTACTGTTTCAAACAACTCTCTCATCGTAAAAAGTCGATACATTCTCGAATCAATAAGTTTTGATATACCATAAGGTTTGAGGGCTCTAAGTGTCAATTGCTTATACTCTCTATTAGACAATACAACGCTGAAAATCGTATCTATCAGACGGTACATTCGAGTTATGAAAGCGATTAAATCCTCTTTCTCGTGCTACGATACTCTAAACATTTTTGTATTTTATGAAAGAAATCTGGCCATTCGGGACTGGAGAAGGTGATGCTCAGCTATGATAGCAGTGAAAAAGTATGGGTAAAATACCTGTGAGGGATTACTAGTTGGTTTTGGTGGCACAAAGTGTAGGGTATCCCCTGCCTTTTTATGATATTCTTATTTTTTAACGAGTAGGTGCTCTGCTCTCTGAGCCCGATCAGCCGTCCATAAACACAGCTCTGGCTCTAATAGTGCATTCGATTGGCTCCAAGCGGCGAAAAGTAAATACTCACATAGCAAGTGCGATTTATCGCTCTCTTCCACAGCGGCAAAAACAAGGCTTAATAGCACTGTGTAAATAATCCCGAGGAGCACTGTGAGGAAGACGTGATTATGCTTTGTGCTACACCAGACTTTACGCTGCTTTAGTATATAAAACATATATGAGACTAGTAAGAAAAGTACACATTACTACATTTTGTTGAAGATATCTCGTCTTTATATTTGATAAGATTGGACATGTAATGAACCTTTGTATCACACTGAAGTTAAGTCTTACCAATCATTGCCAAACCATCAGCTTAAATTCTTTTGTTCTCATAAAGAATTTGTGTCATTTAGTAGACGTTTATAACAATATATGTCAGCTATCCGCACGAAATAGTAATTTCTTTCAACACATGTGGAGATGCTGTTTACATTCGTTTTATTTAAACCACCTATTTAGTTTGAACATTTTATGCCATCTCTCAGTTAGCTGAACTCAATTTTTTTTCCATCCACAGTTCTTTAGAAAAAAAGTAGAAATCCTTGCTTTAGGAGAGAGCTTACAATTATGTATCTTTGTATAGTGTGGAGAAGTACAGTAAATAAATGACAGGACGAGGTATGGCTTACGACAACTTGGAAATGAATGAAACTGAGGTTAACTTGGGAGAATGGCAGATCATCACGGACGAGGTACTTCGGTTTCTCTTGTAAGCTTTAAAGACGGTATTTATTTCTTTTCAGCACGAGTACAAGAGTAAATATGTCAATGATGTGATATTTAGGAAAGGCATATCCTATTCTGTTTGATGTTAATGAACGTATACCAAATGAATGTCAAGTCTCTGTGAGAGGCATTTGTAACCTCCTCATTTTTATTAGAAACTAAGTAAAGAGTTTTACTATTTCAACTGCAGCTCTCTGTATTCTGAGCTGCATGTCGATCTCTACTGGTAGTGGACTGGGAACTAATGTGGCGACTTGGGAATATCTTATATGTGAAGCTGTCCTTTCTCAGTAAATGAGTGTATCAAATGTTCGAATCTCTTTGCTACCATATTTGTATATCTTCAGAATCTTTTCAAACTTACCATTTAAATCCTTTCTTCTGAAAAGAAAGGAATTTAAAAAAATAGCACGTACGAAACTATTAAATGTATAAAAAATAAAATCTGTAAATTTGTAGGAAAAAGTAATCCGTTTTCCCTTTAGATGTGTTTATAATTTATTGGCCTCAATAATTTTTACTTCCTTCTATTGTACAAGAAAATAATCATGTTATTTTTGCTCCTAGCCCCCTTTTGTTATCTGCTTAGCATCAGTCTCCTTACAATTTTAATTTACTATATTCTACACTGACGTCTTTTCACTGTAATTTCTTGTTGTTCATGATTTGTGTTACAGATATCTGAGGAATGTTATTTTATCTGAAATTGAAATAATGTTATGATAAGCTAATAGTCCTTTAAAACTAATATGTAAAGCTACATGCTTTACAGCTTAGATGCTGTTCTTCGTGTGTCCATCAGATAACCAATAATCTTAAGTCTACTATTATTCCGTGTTTTATTCCTTCTTCCCAAATTTTGCATTTCAGAAAAAGGGAAAAAAATTTTGTTGTAAAATTAAACTACAAGTACCAGTCCTCAGTAAATGCCTAAGCGGTGACAACTTCCCTTACCTCCTGTTTCTCTTCCGATCAAAACCACAGTATTGCGCATGTACCAATCTCAAAACCTATGTATGGGTAATAAAAAGTAGAGCTATTGAGTATTAACTTCAGTTACCTTTAAAAATGTGGTAGGAATTACAACGAAACGTCAGGATGTATAAGAATAATATGTCTTTGAAGCTACAATATGTACCTGGACTTTTGCAGCTATTTCACGAAGCAGGAGTCATTCGATTCTTTACTTCTTTACTTTGTTGTATTGGTATTTGTTATAAGGCATCGCAAAACGGAACGCGTCTTAAAAAGTACAATTGTTTGCTTTACTCCACTATTGAATGACAATCTCTCGTCATACCTCCTGATAAGCAGAGTAGCATTATTATCAACTGGCTGCGTTTCTACATAGGTGAAGGGTCTCTCCAATCAACTCTTTCGATAAACTTTGGTTTGCCACTCCCTACCCTTAAAGAAGATAGAAAGGTTTTACTTCTTATTTGCTTGTTGCCAGAGAGTGACTTTGCAATAACGTAGACCTAAGTCTGATGGTCTCCAAGTATGCATATGGAAAAAGGTATGATGGTCAAATACGAAGTAAAATCAAAATAAAACTTTAAACTGTTTTTTTCGAGGTCAAAATGCCCATTTAAGTTAAAGCTTTTATAACATTAGTGAAAAGATTACAGTAATTGCTTTGTTTATCCACTTTTTTTACACCAATTCGAGTATCAGACTTCAAAAATAAGGCAAAAGGCAGAATAGAAATGACACAAAGCTTTAGTAAAACATCCTGTTGACGAATGATGTTGGTAAACAAATGCCCCTTGCCTAGTAAACCTTTAATACCAATTGAAACTTTCTCTTCCAATTTACTTTTGAAGTATAACACTAAGGGAATGCCTATCTTTACGGCATACAGTTGCTTCGACTGCCGCCCCAATTAAAATCATAGGAAGATCAATCAAATTAAAATAGGGTTAAGTTACTGAATAGCAGTGAAAGAGAAATGGCGAAAAAAGGAAGAGCGATCTAACAATGTTTAGTGTGTAATGAGACATCACCAGGCCCGTACATCGGATGTTCACTCAATCATAGGAAGTCTAGATTCCTTTAATCGGGTCAATAAGAATCTTTCCTCTGTGTTATCTATGGAGTAAGATGTGCATTTTTTAAAATGAAGTATAAAAAATGCAGTAATATGACTATCATTAATTGAAATAGTACAAGTATTGAAATAGGATACAAAGCAAAGAGAAAACATTTGAAAAATTAAGTAATTGCAGGTTTTTGCTTGTTTCCCTATATCAAAACAGCACATTCCAGTATACTGATATTTGCAATCATTCAAGAGCAAAAGGTAAAGTATTTTTATTGATATACCCGACACGGTCTAAAGCAGGTACCAGTTATGCTTCTAAATGACCCTAGTCAATGAATGGGAAATACTGAAGGGCCAGATTTGGGAAGATTCAGGTGCCTCTCTTCGACTGCATTTAATAAACTAAAGTGTCAAGGGGTGATTCGACGATTTCCCACATTGTACATAACAGGCGTTTACTTAAACATCTACAATTGTCGTATCACTCTCTTACACAAAAAAACATAAATTTCAGGAACAACTTCCTTCTGGATGCTAAAATTTAGACACTGGCACAAACAACTCCTTGATGTACCATATTCTATTATACTCATTTCTTCCAAAGAAGTTCTCTCTACAACAGTGTATTTTTAAATAAATCCTCTGTTTGCAGTTTATTGTGTTTGTAATTGTTTCCATGTTTCTATTACTTTTGATCATCATTTTTGTGATGACCATCAATTTTATTTTGTTGACAATCATTTTGCAGTTCCAAGAAAGAATACTTTATCATATACTCAGTGAGCTGCACCCTACTCTTCGTTTTATTTTCCGAGAAGGATCGAAATAAGTCACTAACTGCTCTAAGATGTTGTGTGGTTGATAAAGACGACTCCCGCTTCATCAACAGCATTTATAGAAATCCTTATTTGACCGGATAACACTCGCAGTGTAACTCAATTTGCCTTAAAGCACAGAAAATTCACTGCATCGCTACTGTAAATCAATCCCCTCCCCCCAAATTTTTATCGTTTTTAAAATTAAACTAAATGGAGAATTCGCTGCTGTTAAAACTGTGTTTCCAGGAACATGTATCCAGAAAATGGAATCATCAATATCTTTTTCTTTGAAAGACGAATCTGATTCATAACACATAATAATGACGTGTCAAATTTTCTACGGCTATCTTCGAAAGGAAATGTTTCATAAAATCAAAGAAGAGGATCGATAAAGACATGCTTGAAACTTGTCTCAAGGCGAAACCTCGTGTCAGGCTTCCTTTAGCCAGAAACGATGTAATGCTTAATAGTTTAAAAGTTTACATACCACTGCAATAATTGATATATAGGCGTTATGTCAAAACGATAGTGGTAAAAGATCGCGCAACATTTGTCGCCTCGTCAATTGTAAAGTGGTAAAGTATCTAAAATTTTTATCTAAAAGTGAAAGGAAGTGGTCAACATTGTAAAAGCACGAGTTGTAGAAGTAGAAGTAGTCTTTTGCCGACAATCATCAGAAGGGGATGAGGATGGTGCCCTTAGCGTATTAGCTAAAGCGTGTCCTCCGTTTCGTCCATACGTTCTTGCAGCTGCATTTAGCAAAAGAGAGAAGCCTGTGCTTTGTGGACGCAAAAGAAATTGTTTGAAACTTAGACGGTTTTAAAAAAATGGGTGACCAAACAGTGCCACTCACGTGGGTTTTATTAGCAGCAAGGTGTTACAAAACTCCCATTTGCTAAATTCATTTGAGAAAGTGTTATACATTTACTCCAGAAGATTACAGCGACCAGTCTCTGAAAAATATTCATTAAGACAATTTGTTGCTCAACGTAGCAGATATATCCTAAGCCATGTAACGGCCAAGATGGCGGAAAAGCTACGGAGATAGGTAGTTGCCATTATCTACTGTGCTATATTCATTTTTGCTGTTGTGCTGACCAATTCATGAAGAAATGTAAATACAGTTTTCTTTAATGTGGCACTAACAAAACATGTAATCAAATATGATTATAAATACAGTAAACATTCTTCAATTTATTTGCTGTTTATTTTCAAGCTTTCGTAATCTTGAGCAATTTTTGTAAGACCCTAGAGTTTGGGATATGAAGAATTCTGTTTAAAAGAAATTAATGAGTCCTTCCATATTCTAATTAGCGTATTTTTACAGCAGTAGCATTTCATTGTTAGTTAGAATACTATTTCATCAATACCATTCCAGCTTTTCACTATGAAACGTTTCCTTGGTTCCCTCGCTTTGAGTTTTGTAGTAGAAAAAAATTTAATAACGTATTACATGTTTTAAAGGAAGTTCTGACTTAAAAACGGGCTGATGCAAGTTGAAATAAGTTGAAGTAAAGGGATGAAGACACGTTTCTATCTGGCCACTCATCCATTTTGAACTATGGATTTTTTACTGCTGTAAATTATCAACGTTTATACTATAAAATGTATAATTTTAAAATGAGTGAATCTACCAAATTGCATATTGCTAATGCTCAGTTTAACAAGGCTGTGCAAACTTGGGTGGTAAAGATTCTTCTATCTTCACAACATTTTTTGACTTTACCTCAAAATTAATCAAGTCGTATTTTGATAAAATAATATTTTTGAATATTCACTAATAATGGCGTCATAGTAACTTACTACAAAGAGTCGCTTAAAAACAACACAAATTGCCTAAGGCTAAATACACCCAATAATAACCTGTATATTTGTTACAATTTTAGCAATTTTCACTCTGTTCTATATTGTTACGGAGTTGCCGCCCTTAAAATATAGGCTGCTCAAAGTACGCATGAAACTAGACTTTCAGATAGGATTTTCAATTATTTAGTAAAAATGTAGACATAACTGGAACAGCATATATAATAGATTATATTAGATAAAGATACTTAAGTGTTCATCAGTTCTTACGGCTTTGAAGTTCTTCATAGAGTTCGATGTTTGAAACTTTGAAAATCATGTTAGATCTTCGGCTCCTTCGTTTTACCGCTTCAGGCGTAGTAGGTAAAAAAAGTAAGTCCGTAAGGCCAAAGATATTCGACTGAAGCCAAGGCACAATCGGCAGGTCGCTAACTCGAGCAGTTTTCACTCTTCACTGAATCTTTTTAACTTTTGATTTATATCCATATGGAGAAAGAACTGAATGAATGACTCGACTTCAGATCTCCCAAGAATGACCTGTATAAGGTCCAGGACAGACCTTTCGGACAGCCCTCGCTGAAGTGTAGCGTTATGGTTTTCTTAATAGTCACCGAATAAATATCTTCGCCATTATGCAGTCAATAAGAAGGTAATTTCTAATTACAACGCTACAGAACACGAGTAATTACAATAATACTCCTATGACAATATGAATTGTTCTTCCAAACATACGATATTACGCTTAATTCTAGTTATAATAGTCAGTAGTATTCAAACAAATTGATATAACAATATAACCACAGGCCTGTTAAAATTTCCCATACCTAACAAGCTCAAAAATTCCAGACTGGACAAGATTAACCGTCAGATGATTGCTTCAAACCAAATCAAGAAAATGTTTCATGTTAGGCCCCGGGTCCCTAGACAGAGTACTCTCGTACAACATCGGTCCTCGAATCAATATAACGTGGGCAAAATATTGATTGCTGAGCTATGGTGTTTTCTTCCCGTCGCATAACTTAGAAGAAAGGATCTCATCTCATTTCTCATCTCCGTCGAGCTCAGCACGAACCAATTCTGAAAGGTTTCTCCACGACTTACGATCTTCCATTACCGATTTGATTTCAGCCATCAGATATAGGTATGTGTCGGCTTTCAAATTGTCAATGTAGCTGACGGTAGGTCCGCCTCTGTTTGGTCGTCGCTTTTTTGGTTGTAAGAACATGAGGCGCGATGCTTTTTTTCTAGATGCCTGTGGCAGTGCCTTGAAAGGCGGCTTTTTCGAATCCTCGCCTTGTCGGACAATGAGGGTAAACCTTGATACAGTTGCTAGTTTGTAAGTTTCCGTTTCCAGGAGACATTCAGCGCCCTTCTGAGCATGTGCGTATAGTATCCATCAAGCTTCTTCTGGAGTGTCTTTGTCAATGTCCATGTCTCACTTCCATTGTTCGATTGTTCACTGCTACTGTAGAACTGAACCTAATACCCATTTAACAATGTAATGGTCACGTATCAAGAACCAAATACCTGCAAAAAACTAAACCTCTTCACTGGTTTTGCTCTAAATCATTGTACTCTTTTGTGGTTAATCAAAACTGACTTTTGGCTAACCACTGTTCTTTGTAATTGCTTAATGGTCAGAATTTAAGGATTTTGTTTTTCAATAGTTTAAAGGAAAGCTGAAAGTATTCGCATATTCATTATCACCATTGTTGTTTTTCTTCTTATTGTTATTTTTTCTTCAAATTTTATGTGCTGGCTGTTATTATTATCATTATTGTTATTATTATTGTTATTTTATTATTGTTGCAATCCGGATTTACTTTAGTAATTTTTTTCTGTAGGCGCAACTATGTCATGATCATTTGAATATGCCATTGTTGATGTGAGTATTCAAATGTAAGTTAGTATGGTATGAAAACATATCTCAAGTTTAAAAATTTTTGTTATTATTATCATTATTATTATTACTATTGTTATTATGTAGGCGTTCTAAATTCTTATTACTCTTTTTTTTCTTCTTTTTTTCCTTTTTTTTTTCTTTTTCTGTTGTAGAAGTTGTTATTTCATTGTAAATTCATCTAGAAATCTCGCTGTCCCCAATGAGCTTGCCGGGCGACAACAGTGAGAATGTTAAATGAGAATTAACAAATAAATGGCATTGAAGTTTAAAAAATTATTATTATTATTATACTTATATAGTGCTTATCACAATTTCTCGCTAAGCGCTTAACAGTAAGTCAATCTTAAAAGTAGTATTTCCTATCTAATTATAATAATTATTAAACAGATACGTTTCAAGGCTGCTTATCCTGCACAGTTGTTGCATTCCTGATCTGATTTGGAAGCGAGTTCCAAAGGATTGGTGCGCCAAAGCAAAAACCGCTAACTCCATAGCTTATTGTACGAGATTTAGGTACATTTAATCGACGAGTACTTGAAGAACGAAGGACTCTCTGAGGTGTATACGGTGATAACAAATTTCTGCTATACTCTGGTGACTGATGATTAATGGCTTCATGAGTTAACAGTAATCCGTTGTCTTACTGGAAGTCAATGGAGTGTTTACCAGAGCAGAGTTGTACTACAGTTTCTTTTAGTATTAGTGACAAGCCGGGTCGCAGCATTTTGTACATGCTGTAATTTATTTAGTAGGTTCGAGTTGACTCCATACAACAGGAAATTACAATAATCTAATTTCGAAGTGATGAATGCATGAACTAGAATTTCCGTTGCTTTACGTTTTAGCTGGTAGAAGGATGATTGACAGATTGAATTGACTTGATCAGACATGGACACGTATTTGTCGAAAATTACACCGACATTTCTTGCAGAATTGCTGGCCTTAATCATATCTCCAAAGTTAAGAGATTTTTGTCTCATTTCTGTACTTCAAACTTAATACAAGTAATTCTGGTTTGTTCTTGTTCAGCTTTAGTTTGTTTGCAGTCATCCATTTATCGATGGCACAAACGCAAGATTCAATTTTGTTAAATATATATGGGATTGTAATTAGAGGATTCAGTGGCACAACACATTTCTTTCACTTGTGCTATGTTAATATTCGTCATCTTTAGAAAGGCACTCTTTGACAGCAGAGTAAAAACGAGTTTCAGGACACTTGTACAGATGTCAATCCCTTATGATGTTCGCTTTTAGAAAACATCAAACTTTAATAAAATGGTGCGGCTACACATTGCAGTCACCACAACTCGTATGACAATTCTACAAAGATACCTACATGTAAGTAAGGTTAAATAGGGAAACCTCTTGAATTGGATTCCTTGGATATTTATTTAAACTTGGAAGATGTCAAATGGAGAGCATAGGTTACCATGGCGTATGTGGTACCTTTGAAGTGAAAGACGTTATACGCGAATCGAGGTGGGGTTATTGTACTACAATGGTGATACTTAAACATACTGTTACTAAGACTGATATTTCGCTATGGACGTAAATGTTTATCGCCAAGAGAAGAATTTCTCCTGCTGTTGGTGCTGATTGACCTCAGGATTTTCGTAGAAAAGGGACGGCTTAATTAAATGCAAAAGGAATTTAATTTATTAGTCAACGACTTGGGGATAAGCTCGAATTTTATCTTTAACTAATTTGCTCTGTTTTGCTTTAATGCTTTATCGGTGACAGCTTCATACTTCAGTATATGATATCCACAGAATTTTGATATCAAAAACAGGATTGAAGATCTACGAGTAAAGGTCTTTAAGACAAGTAAAAACTCACCTTAACTCATACAGACAGATGGCAAATGATGACCACTGACGTCAACTGTAGCAACCTGCATTAACAACTTGTTTAGAAGAAATACAGTGGTGACCGTGGGCGTAGTAGTCGGGAGAGGGCAAAGGGCGTCAGCCCTCCTATCGGACACAACTGTCTATTATTAGGGCAAAAGGGTGGATAGAAATTCATAGCGTGTTCAAACAGAATGTCACCAGGAAAGGCTTGTTTTGAATATATTAGTTGCAGAAAGACGTAGTTTGTAATTCACCTCAGCCAATCATCCATTCATTTGTCTTTTAGGCCTCAAATGGAACTTTTCCAAATATTTTACACCTCACTATTTAATCGGGCAGAAAAACTTCATCATTTCTAAATTTGAAGGGTTTCTACGCGAATGGTCGTGACAAATTTGGCTCCTGTTTTGTCATAAAAATATAGAAAAAAGGAATTATCAATCCTCATCAACATCATAATAGAGCTATTAAGGGGCTATGTGGTAAAAAGGGGGAGATTTTCTTTGACTTCCTTTGATTTTCGTCATCAACTTCGCCGGAAATAAATACACTTTTAAATCTAAAGACAATCACCATCCTCTTGGAAATCATGATCTTTTTTGTCTTTAGTTACTTCTATTTTTCTGTTTACTTTTTCTTTCTACTTCTTTCAAAGTAACTCATTACCTTGAAGTGGCAACTCTACCTTGTATTTAGTGTAAGATTTAAAAACATATATATAAATACTGACTACGAATTTTTGAAAATGTTTAACGTTAATAATGACGTCATCAAAATGTACGATGACATCATCATCTATCGTCGTTGCCATTATTTGTTTGTCAATTTAATGATTATCAACTTCATATTTTTGATACCTTTGATATGAACTAAAGGAACAGATATGTAAAACTCTAAGTACAAGTACCAAATCAAAATAGAGCATGGAATTTTAAGATTAACTAGATGAGAATAAGTGAAATGGCCTATGTTATTAAAATTAGAAAGAAATTTTCCTTGGCTAAAATTTACGGTTTGGTAATTGTTTTCTTCTTGATTTTCTTTTATGTCGTAAAACGTGAACTAACAACTTTCCTCGTAAATGAACGAAAATAACTGAAAAATAGATGTAGCAGAAACTCGAACATACTAGTTTAACCAGTGACGGAATGCAGAAATATAGAATTTTTTTAATATTCACATATACAGTGGCGGACTAATGGTGGTAAGAGAGTGGCGGAGCCTTTAGGAACGATTGACTGAAAAAAATATTACTGTAACATGAAACAGAATAAGGTAAAGCCCGTCGCCAACCCAGGTACAGCAGCTCTTGCCCTAACGCCATAATCATCAAAACTATGTTCGATTCTGCGCTGCTTACAAATAGCAACATAACGTCTCAAACGTGAAGGTCGCTAGGATACGAGAACATATCCTAAACAAAATATGATAAAAGAAAAAATAATGATATGGCAACACTTAATAACTTCTCTGTAAAACTGAAATCCACTACAGATTCTGCTCTCTTGGGAAATGCAGCGAAGTCATTATTGCTTAAAAAAATGTCGAGCAAACCGGTTACAAAATTAAGAGCGGGTTACAAGGTCTCCATCACCAATAGCTTCTGAATTTTAATATTTGGTGCTGGTAAAACATTTAAAAATAGTTTTCTTCTTCAACAAGTACAACGAGAACCATGCTTTGACTTGAAAATAAAATGAGCACCCGGTCTTTCATATACAACTTTTACAAACGACTATCCCTCAATTTCCACCTCGTTGTCAAAAACCCAAAAGAAGTGAGAAAAGGAGACAAAAGAGTCAGCAAAATGGACGGTAAAGCTTTTTTTAAAGAAAAAGTATGGCTCTCTTTTCTATAATATCTCCAAATTGATAATCGAGAACTCATTATGTGCGAGGGAAAGTATATAGTATGGAGGTGAGACCAGCAGTGCTGGTTTGGGCATGTTATGAGGAGGGATGGAGAGTAAGTGGAAAGAAGATTGTAGGAGAAGGAACTTGCATGCAAAAGGAGAAGTAGACGGTAAAGAAGGATATGAGGAACTTGGGAGCAAGGGAAAAGGATGTAGAATATGATGAAATGGATATCAGTCGTGACTACAACCATTGACAATTGCAAGATCTTGAAGGAGTAAAGAGAAGAAGAAAGAAAGAGTTACCAAGAGTTACACATTACGATAAAGATACTGAGAAATGCACTGATGCGCTGATGCGCGAGTCTTTATCCGTCCTGATATGCTGTGTCGCAGGTCCGTGGAAAGAGAGAGCGGGGAGTGCTGTATTCCGGAAGTAGTACGAAGGTTGTTTGGAAGAGAAACAAGCGCATGCGCATCCTCCGAAGGTTTGATCTATGCAGCAAAATGGCGGGTGAGCTCGGACATCAAAACATACACCTACTTTTGGTAGAAAACACTTTAGATGCTTTATCGTCATTGTGTAATTGCAAGCGTAACATAGTAATATAGTTTCAGTAATGTAAGGTGCTAATCTACGCATTCGGTCGCATAGCTAAGTTCGATGATTACCCAGGGACCGACGCTGCTACCGCTACTTCTCGGAGCTGTCAGGTAACCCACTGGACATTTGATGATCAAGAGCAATCTGATAACGAAAGGAATTGTGAATTGTAGTGAACTACGATAGTATGTTTCACAGCAGGAAAGGTAGTCATGACGTGAAGAAAGCCACCTCAAAATTCATCGATCCACGAAAAGATACACACTCTCGTCTAAGGGCACTGCAGATTTTACTAGGTAAGTAAACTTGCAGTAAATTGCGAGCAGACTTCCTCCGTGTGCATTTAACAGAAGTGCCTTGATCCATTGGGCAACGTATTGACCGATAGGGCAGTTCTTGGTGCCATCGAAAGGTTTAAGCAGTAGTTAGCCTAGAGTACAGATCTGGTCTCAGATAAGTCAGGGCTTGGCCTTAACAGTTGTAAATTCCTCATATCGAAATTTAACCCTCTACTATATTTTGTAATCTAAACCAGGTGAGGCTGCAACTATTTTAGCAGCCACGTGTATGGTTGATAATGGTAATGATACCAGGAAATTTACTGGATCGCAGGGATTACTACTGTTTATCTTTTTACTTCAATTTGATCTAAGAAGACACGGGCACTGTTCCTCTTTTCAGTGCAACCCAGATGAGAGTAGGAACAAATGTTTAGTGACTGTCTATGTTGAAAATACGAGCAGGCGTCAAATCCAAAGCCCGAGGAATCTGAAACAAAACATTTTGAATGAACAACATTTTCCTAACTTATGCATAAATGGTTATTTATCAATACAGATATGATATGCATATTAAAATTGCCGATAAGCCGTTGAAGGAGTTAAAACTGGTTTTAGTAATTTGATTCTAAAATTGAAATGGGATGACAGGACTCCAGCTGGGATATGTAAGGTAATATTCCCATGGTGTAACAGTTGCTTTGCATTCAGAATACACTAATACTTTGGGCTGAGGAAATCTTTGACACCCTTATGTACACAATTTCTTAGATGAAGTTACGTTTCACTGTGCAATTTAAAGGTTCTAGTTATCGTTGCTGACTTGTAACTGTGATCAGTGGGAAAGTTTTTAAAATAGTTAGACTAGGTACCAAAGTTGGTAATTGTTTTATAAGTTAAATACCTTATACTCACACAAAAGTACCTTGTTGTATAGACAAGCTATATATTAAGCAAGCAGCTCTAACCTTGTAGGCTTGATTTTGTAATTGAAAAATGTTGTAGCAAGATCTAAGGCAATTGTTAATGGACCTTATTATTTGACTAAACTTCCATAAAGTAGTTTGAAATTGAGGGCTCTATTTGCAACTGTCACTGTCATCAGGCCTGAAAAACTCTGCGAGAAGTCGTTTATGAATATAAAGTAAAATGTAATTGTTATGTTCAATTGCTATAGTGCTACAGATAGTGGTTTAGGTACACCAAAGATTATCATCAAGGCTAATTTATACAAAAAAAGTTATGTTTGCAATCAGTAAATGACATTTTCCCTAATCTATGTGCTACGCATAAGCTTAAGAGCTGAAGAAGTTAAGTAGTTTTTGTTCAAACTTTTGATCAGACATTTAGTCTCCAAGAGGAAAGGTAAGAAATGTGGAAATAGTCTGTTAATGTAATTAATAGAAAGTCTAATCAGTAAAATCCACATTTTGGGGTAACTGTTATACTTGTTGAGTACCACAAGGAATTCAAAAGTTTGAGGCTGGCATCAACTATACTAGTGCATTTTATGATTTTTCTTAAATAATGAAGCTGTTGAAGATGTACTAGGGGAGCAAGGAAGTATGTGATAAAGTAGAAAAACATATAGTCCCTATGTGATCCTAAAGGAACAGTGTTAAAGAGCACAAAACTAGTGACAAGACCAAGAAAAATGACTAATAATATAATTGTTAGACAAAGATTGAAGTATTGTCATACTGTTGAATATGAAATATAAAGCTTGTACACGAGTTGATAAAATGCACAATGGATTTAAATTTGTAAGGGGTGCATTTATTCAAGGTAGTGCAGAAAAAGGCTTACATACATGTTGACAAAACAATGGCAATGTAACCATTATATTTAAGTTGATGACAGAGATTTACCAGGTTAATGACATGATATGACAGCAAGCATTTATGAGTGATCAAAGAATGTGATAACAGATTTTGTTCAAATATGGTACCTCAAATGTTTGCATTCTCGGGTTAGATGTGGGTAGTAGTCATCAATTGATGCAAATTGCTATCAAAGAGGGATTTGTTTATTTAAGGATTGTTCCCAAATAATTTGTGGCAACTTCTTATTACAATTTCTTGCTCAAATAGGGTGTAATTATTTGAAATGGGTTTGGTGAATTTTTGTATATCAAATATCAATCTGATGAAGTAATTTCATTTTAACAGCTTTAGCAAGACATCACTCTGCTTCCTTGGATAAAATTTGTAGTTGAGCAGTTTGGATGCACATACACCTTTCACTCCTCTTCCACATCATAATAACAAAATACAATTGTGCTTTGTGCACTTCAAAACTGCTGAAATTTCTTTGGAGTCAGAAATATTTATGCTCTTCAATCAAATAGGTATTTTAGTAGATTAGTTTCAGATTGTCTCACACAACATCACAACAGATAGATGTTAGAAGCGGTAATCACATCTGAGAAGGTAGTGTATGATAAGAGTTGTTGGAATAGGGTGAAGGGAAACACAATGTGTATCGAGTTATGTAAGTAGCATCTTCAGTAAAAACATGACTTTTGCATACTGCTATTGATGGCTATTGTATCTTCTTTGGTTTAGAGCAAAATGACATTAGAGATGTCAAGAATCTCTTTAGAGTTCATTATGTTGAAATATACTTCATCTTTTCTGAGGAGCTGTCAAGTTTGGAAATTGCTGTGAAGTCCAAGGGTAACTACTTTTTTGCTATTTCTGATGCCCTTGCCAATTTAATTATTATAGGAGGAAAAGTTGCCATGAATCTTTGGTGTATTGCATATATTTTCAAGCCAGGATGGGGAGAGGAAACACTGGATTGACTAGTTGTACTCTCACCTTGCTTTTTGCTCTGGTGTGGTCTAATGGTTGTGTGTTAGTCTTCTGGTCATGAAATAGTGGGTTCAAACCCACCTGACTCCAAGTATGGAAAATACAGTGATGGTCAAAGGGCATCTCAAGTTTTCATATCTGTATCATCAATTGTGTCTGTCAGTTAAAATATATGTTTATATACATATACATTTATAGTAAAATGGATGTTCATTTACACTGATTATGACATTACAAACTTATAATATTTCCAACAAGGTTTTAGGTATTAATACTGACAGATTCCTCTAATGCCAAGTGTATGAGATCAGTGCCATATCCAAGTCTTAAAATCATAACCTGGAAAATTGCTTTTTAGTCCTTCAGGATTATCATGACCCAGTTAAATAGTTGAATATAAAATTGTGTCTTTGTAGGTATTGAATTTGAAATGTATGTAGTATGAATAAATCTTATTTCTGAAAGAAAATACACTCTAAGTTGTATAAAGGGTGCAATGGAATGCATGGATTTTTTTATATGCCCCCGGAAAAATCTTTGAACTGGAGTTGATAACAAGCAACACAATCCTGCAAAGGATAAACACATTTGATTTGAGTCAAAAATATTTAAAAAATTGCCTGATTAGATCATTTTGTATTGGCTGATTGGAAGACAAGAGAGAGAAGATGACACATATTGAAGCAAAGTAAGTCAATAAGACTGGTGGTATTGAACAATTTTTGTTTGGGTTTCATGCTGCCAGCTTACGCTAGAAAGTATGTTATCTGACCAGTAAAAATTCCTAGAGCCAATCCTATTTGTTTTAATATAGTTTTATTGTTTAATTTTAGCTATTTAAATCTAAGAAATAGTTCTTTCATCTTTAAACTTGATAAAGATTTTAAACCGAAAGCTATTAAGCTGCTGACTTTAAGGTATTTTTAGGTTTTTATATAATTTTAGTCTTTATTTATGTACATATGCCTATATATTGAAATGTTTATATCTATTGAGTGAAAGTCTTCTTGAAGACTTTATGTATTTCAAATTACAGGGCAAAAGTCACACAGGGAAGATCTTGAAAAGCTGCTGTCAATACTTGAGGTGATATGTTTTACCTTGTATTACTTCGTTCTGACTGGTGAGGTTTGGTATTGAAGCTGACTTCAAGTAGTTAATATATTGTAATTATATTAAATATGTTGTTGGCCATACTGACCAGTTCTCAAAATGTTACATATGACTTCATTAGGTGATAAAGTGCAGAGAAATGTGGGCATTTTGAGATAGTGTGAAACTGATCAGAGCCAGAATGATTGCTAGTGGTCAAAATGTTTAACAAAATTTCAAGCCACATTGTATTCAAGATGAGGGTATTTTACATGACTTCCATACCAAGTGTAATTAAAGCAATTTCCATTTATGCTTCTACAGTAAGAAGTAGGTGCTGGTACACACTATGTAATAACATTTGAAACATGAATAGTATTCTTTAATGTTCGTCATTACTGTTGTTTAGATACCTGTCTGAAAAAATAAATTTAATAATGACTGTTACCAACAATCATAGTTGTAAAGGGTTTCTCTGATTCATTGTCACTTAATCTGTTCCATTGAAAACACTACGATTGACTGTGGCCCAATCACTTTTCATATTTGGTGTGTCCCAGTCCTTTAATGCATTTAAAGTGGCACGGGTGTCTTAAATGAATTTGCATGGTATGTGTGTCTGATGTTCTCATCTTGTTGATGACATGGTTGGAGCTTTTGTATAAGAGCCCTGATTGATATTCAGCATGTTCATGTCATAAAAGCTTTCTTGCTACAAACATATGATATGATGATTGTGTAGCAGTCAAATTCATGCCTAATTAGCTTTGGTACCAAATGTTGGAGCTGGGAAAATGAGTTATGATAAATAGAGGCAAAGCAAATTTCTTAGTACTTCCACCTTAACTATGATTGCAAGAGGTTTACTAAGTTTACTGATGAGCAATGCACATGTAAGATTGCCTAAGTACATCGTTAATGCCCATAAGTGAGAGAAGGTTAAATGTCCTTAGTGGCATGCCTGTTTTTTAAGAGTAATTGCATTGTATGCTACTCTGCTAAATGTAAACTTTCAGTTCCCGCTTCATTCTACCAGAGACTTTTTCTATATGTTCCTGAGAAGGTCCATGAGAGGTGGCAATTTAATAGCATAGGTAAGTGTACATTCTGTGAGTTTTTAGTGTTTGAACATTCATGGTCTTGACCAAAGCATTGGTAGCTATTGGTAGCTGTTTTGTTGTCAAGAAAGAAGGTTCTTAGCAAGATTAAATTGTCATTGGGCTGAAAATGCACCAATCATTTGATGAAGATGAGATGATTAGCATACAGGCCCAAAATGAATTGTTGTAGCCAAAAGGTCCTCGCATAGTTTAGATGGCCTTGACCGAGAAAACAGACATATATGTGTGTTAGTAGATGCTCGAACATGTGTTAAAAAGAGTTTTTGTAAATGAAATTAAATTTTTGTGAAGATGACAATCTTAACAAAAGAGAATGAGATTGAAATTTATGCACAAAGTTCATGTTCTTGCGTTTGTAAGCATATCATATGTTGGGCATTTTACCGTGGGATATTTAAGTAAACTAGTAGCACCAATTGCAGTTTTATGAATTAGATCTGTCTATGGCATGAAAGGAATACCCAAATCAGGGCTCCAAAGAATGATGCGTTACTGATGATGCTGTTTTAACACTGTGCACTCCCCTTCACAGGGGCTAGGGTGGTGCTCTTGTACATGGGACTTGTTACTGGAGCATTGAGCACTTTTAGACCAGATGCCGTTCCTAATGTCACCAATGATGTGATGAAGGGTGTAGTTCTTTTTACTATTTTTGAGAGGATGCTATCCCTGTTAACAGAATTTACCGTATCCATGTCGTCAAGTTGAACTGCTCCAATAATGGCAGTCTTATGAATTGTCTCTGTGGGCTTTGTCTGTTCCTTGATACTTTATCGTGCACTCCAGATAAACAAAATTGCAAAAGTAAATCACAGCAAACAAATGATTTTTGGAGACATTCAGATTGTTATGTGACATTCAATCACTGTTGGCTGCACCTTGTGATTGGTCAGTATATGGAATTTATCATTGTCCTTCAGCCAAGATAATCAATTATCGTCATGAAAGCTAGGTGTCTGAAGAACATCCTTCATGAGAGATAATTGGACGTCCAACCGTCCTTTCATTAATGGATTTGTCAATAGCTAGTGGGCAGTTTTAGCCCATAGGCAAGAAAATGGCTTGTCCCGCACACACATTTTAAGACAGGGGTACTTTCATGGACTCATTACTAGAAAATCCTCCCAAAACTTGAGCATTTATTCCATTAAAGAACACCAAAAGTTTTGATGGAGACCTTCCATTTATATGAAGTGACAAAGCCTTGGTGGTATGTTTCATTTTGCCTTGAAGCTTTTCACCATTTTGTTTTTTTGCATCATGTCTTTTCTATGCAACACTGCAACTTGTCATGGGCTTTTAACACACTGATTGGCTGGATGGTAGTCCTTCCATAGTAAAGTTACATGATGCAGAGAGGCTAGTCTCCAAATTTCAAAGATGTTAATTCCCACTTGCATAATATTGGCAGTGCATATGGCGACTAGAGAATTTGGGCATGTTATGATCATGGCTTGGCTTGTTTGATAAGGCAACACAATGTAAAATGCTTAGGGCCTTGTTTGGAATTCTGCTGGTTACATGTTTTCATTGTGTTGTAAGGAAGTTTTTCTGTGTTTTTTTGCAAACATGAAGAAAAGCAAATTAACCTGATGTTGTTGAATTGTGGCAATGAAATCTCATTACGATGTGCAACAAAAAATGTTATCATTTATAAAATGACCTTTATTACATAATGTCTTAGACTTAAAGAGTGTAAAATATGCACTTTTTAAGCCTAAGGTATGAAGACATAAAGAAATGAAGAAGCACTTTTTGGCTTTTGTTACTCAATATTTTGTCAAATTAACCTCAAGTGTTTCTTGAGGGGTTTTTTGTCTTGGGATCGTACACGTTGCTTGTTTTTAATACATGTGCAGCTTCATTAAAATGTGCCTATAGACACTTTCGTATTTGCTATTTTTCATTATTTATGCATTCAGGATTTATTCTCAGAAGACTACTGCACCATGGCAATACACTTGGCGTAAGTCTTTAAATGCATAGTTTTGATGATTATATCACACTTTCAGAATATTTGGAGGATAATATGCCGAAAAGGAAACTATATTTCAGACAACGTTTCGTCTATTTCTGACCTTATTAGTTCTATTGGAAATAATACTATTAAAACAAACACTTGCAGTATAGTAAATTGATTGAACCGTGAACTGTAGCATGGTACATCCAACGAGTGTATGCAATTGTTGAGGCCTAGCTGAAAAGAGCTAGGAAGGAATCCGTAACAAGGCGAGGGTAGGGGTATGATAGTAATGGAGATGGTCGTATATTATAGGCCAGCGAGGGCGGGTGGGTCATAGAGCACAAGAAAACCTAAAATGACCTAACCTAAAATGAAAGAAAAGCTATGGAAAATAAAATAACGTAATTGAAATAATAATAGACAAAACAAAATATAATAATAAAAACTAGATATCTAAGAAGTAGAACAAGAATATTAATAAAATGAAGAAATAAAGGCTTAACATACGGGTACCTGGAATCTGTTGAAGGGTCTTACGGCTAATTACAGCAGCAATTAGATGGCTACCGTTATGTAAATTGAAGTTGTCCATATTCCTGATAAGATCAGCTTCCTTTTTTTCGTAAACCCCTGTCATTCTGAATGTTTGTAAAAGCATGCCGTTAATGCTTAGTAAGGAATGGGTATTCAAGATTCCCGTCCAGTGAAGAGAAGCCATGCAACAGAATGTTTAAGTTGTTTTCTAATGTAGTTTGTT
>JAAAKL020002100.1:0-27561 GCA_010016065.2 Carybdea cf. marsupialis auct. non (Linnaeus, 1758)
AACCACTTCACGGAAGAAAAGACTCCCGCGTATCAATCTTTTGTAAAGCGTACGTACGTTTTAGGATTAACACCCCCTCCCCCATGTGCGCTTTCGTACGCTTTTGGGATACCCCCTTCCCCCTCTCAGAGCGTACGTACTTTTCGAATGACCCCCAGGCGAATCATCCTAGGAGTTCATGCTCAGTGATCAGAAATCTGACAACAACTAACAGAACTAAAAAACAAAACAGCCCCTGCCTCTCAATGCACGAGATGTTCATGGGTTTTTGAAGATGACTTTCACAGTAAGAGTCCCTAGCCAAATAATAGTTTAACCCAGTTAATAATGTCAAGCTAAAACAGAGAATGTATTATTAATTGTAAGATACTCTTTTATTAAGAGACGGAAATAGTGATAATGGATGCGACTGTCGTTCTCAGATTATATGTTTCTATGACAGTTTTAAAGCCCGGTTACCAACCCTAACGAAACAGTGCAATAAGCCCTCGGCAGTTTTAGATATGTTACTATTGCAATCCAAACGTCTATATTTATGTATTTATATTCTTTGTCAATTTCTTGGAAGCAATCAAGACTCGGTATGATGTTCTCCCATGTTCTAAACATGCACTCTAAAACGGAAGATAGCAGAATTGGCCAAGGGTATTTTCTTCGTTTATACGATATCCTGAAACCCATGCAAACAGCTGTCATCGTTATAGTTTTCAGCTCGTTTGCTATTTTGAATCAAAGTGGGTGACAGAAACATGAAGTGAAAATGTCCAAATTGTGGGGCGTACCGTGGCAAGGAGTATTGTTCTCCACACATTATCAGAGAGCGATACGTAAATTCATGTCTCAACACTAACCAACCATTCCACAATCACCAATGTTCTGCAAACTCTGTAGTTAAGGCATGTTTTGAGAGAGAACTTGGTTTGTTAGGGTGCGATTTTTAAAATGAAATTCGAAATTGGTTAAAGTAAAGATTATGTGAAGGAATGGCAGGCAGGCAAGAATGGCAGGCAGGCACTCTCTTGAGAAATACTCCTAAATTCTATATCTCAACATTTTCTACGCACAGCCACATTTTCCTTCCCTTTCTTGAGGAACATTCATGCAAAAGGCCATATGATGTACACTGTAACTCGAACAGTTTGACATTTTCTGAAGTTACAAACCATTCATTGCAAGTATTGTGACCTAAATACTTTTTCACTGACGACAGCTCCTTCCATACATATTTCTCTTAGAATGTTGACAACCTAAACACGCCGATCGATGGAAATTTGGCGTGCGCTTTGACGTAGTATTCGTTATATGCTTTGGCACATGGATCGAGATGTCTTCAAATTGGGTTCATTTTGGGTTTTTGAGCTACTTAGTCAGGTCTCGAGAGATTATATATTATATAGAGTAAGCGTAGTATACTTGAAGAGGGGCTGTATTATGTGAACTCTAAGCTCCGCTATGTGGCAATCATATCTTGCATTGAATATATTGGTGGGAGTGAAATCTTCTACATCTTACTATAGAAATGTTTGAGAAGGAGAGTGGTTTAGAGCGGTGGCAGCAAAGCTTGAATAAATCAGAGATTATCTTATTCACTCAAATTCTGATCTCGGATGTGATTTAAATTGTACCTCCGTCAAAAATACTTGAACAAACTATTCATGTGCAGAAGGCAAGGCAAAAGGTAAATTTCGATATGTCTCTTGCCTGCAGGGCTTCTTCACAAAATATGCTAGCATCGAAACTATACAAAATAAGCCAAAGATTCAAAGCAATGGCCATCCTGACTGAATCGAGAAGAGGCGTATAGTAATTCAACAGATTTTCAGAATACACAAAAAGTGCTCAGCTTACTCGGATCAGGAAAGTGTCACCTGAAGAACGTCACAACTTCTTCTAAACCAACCCTGATTGTGCAGCCTTGTACACTGCCACGCGCGATCACCTCTTTACCTTTGGGAACTGGAGGCAATCAAGTGAATGGAACTAAGTCTATGCAGACAGAAGGACTCCGTTTGGGCAAATTCGCCTATTTTCTATGTTATATCTATGGAGAGCCTCATTGTGGGTGCCAATGTGTTCGTGTAAAATCCCGTCATGCAGTATGTTTTCTTGATCGCTCGCAATGGACTTCAATCCCCCATTGTTTATCTAAACAATTCAGTTTTTTAACAAACATTTTGTTCAAACAAAAATGTACAGTGTCAGTCAAATAACATCAGACTTCGCAATTTGAGTTATGTAAAGGTACGAAGGTGAAAGGTGAGACATGAAAGGTGCGGCGCTGTAAGATGGTGGTGTATCATCAGAAAACACTACAAGATGGTGAGGCGCTATTACTAATATTTAGAAATGAGTCAGCGATAAATTAAAGGATGTGTTAATAAGAAGTAATGCATTATTGAAGTGAATGTTGTCAGATGCAAAAAGAATAAATACAAGCTTCACAATCCGTAGACCGAATCTTTGCGAGATGCTTTTTAGGGATGCAGATGGATCATTTCATGGACTTGAAATTGGTGAAAAGAGGCCAAGTCAAGAACACAACAACAAAACTGCATAAAGTCCATTATATAAGCAATTGATAAGTGTACCATGGACTGATTAAAATTATACAAACAATGTAAAGACGAATTCGAATGGTAAGATATCAACTGGAAAAGGAATTTTGATGTTAAGTTACCATGACAAATGTTTCACACCTTGTCTTATTTAACGTAGAATACAACATTTGAATGTGATCCTTCACAATTGTACAATAAAAGCGTACACATTAGGTCAGAGAACTACAAGTCTCCATACGAATACAGTAGCAAGTGTATGCCTGGCATCACGACTTCACCTCAGCTCTAACGAATGACTTAATATTAATACGGTTGGTGGTTGTAATTCCTGCCACATTACACATAACAAATCAGATTCAAGGTTACTGTGATTGGACATAAAATTTAGTTCGTTCTCATGCCATACGCGCCTCCTCAAGGGGTCTTGTTGATTCATTTATTTTTGTATTTCTAACTTGTCACACTTTCATGGCTTTATATAAGATACGTTGTGTATTGCGGCACAAAGATCCCATGACAATGACTGTTATATCAACGTACCTTACAAGAAATGATGCTTCAAGTTAATTGGCTAAACCATGTTCAAAGCTTCTTAAAGGTCTCTGAAAACATCTGTTTACGACAAGTTTAAAAGTATATTCTACGCCACCTATGATACTAGCACGTTTGGATTGTAAAACATGTTTTGAGTTTTCATTTTCGTTTTGTCATCATAACTACATATCACCTTCAACACTACGAAGGACATCAACACTCAATTTATTCTGCCAGGGAATGTTTATTTGAATAGATACCACGGCTATGGAAGACTTGAACCATCTAATGATACAAAAGCACTACGTTGGGTGGATACAAATTTTCCACACTAAATTACAATTGTAGAAATATTATGCGTGCCCCACAAAATACTCATAAATTAACTTTGAGCACGACATATTGCAAGATGTTATATGACAAATCATTAAAGTATTTTTGCCTCTCTTTAAGAGTTGTACATTCATTGTGTGTTGTTGCATTATATTGCACTCTGGCGCAGGTCGTATTCATAAGCTTCAATTGGAGGGCAGCTGCACACCAGATGTTGATCTCCATGGACGTCATCCACACGGCCACAATATGGCCAAAATTTGGAGGTTCTCAACCACGGCTGAAAAGGTAAGTGATGAATGTTGATAAGGTTCAGGCAAAAACAGTCATGTTTTGTGAAAATACCGAGAAAGGCTTGGATCCTTGTTGTAGAAGGGGAACCTACTATATGCCGACACCTAGGCAAAGAGGGTGGTGGATGACATTTAACAATATTTTCCTAAAAATCCGATTGACAAAGTACTTTGGCCAACAGCATACATACATTAAAAAGCAGCTTGTACCTCAATTTATCACGTACGAGAGTAATTTTCAGCATCCATCTACAGCTATTGCTGTTCCAGATACACATGATCTGCTTCCTATTTTTGCATAATATTTAGTTGTAAAGCATTCAACCATTACACAACCATTAGTCATTCTCGACAGGAACGTAGATGGAAGATTCTCCTAGAATCTGTTAATTAATATACTTACTTATACTTTATTAATGTACTTTAGATCAGTATTACTTTCCTTTCGTTTCGTCATAAATGACTAGTTATTAACTAGGAAGAAAGCGATTCTTCAAGCATAATATGCAAAACTGTGAATCGCAGTTGATGTTATGAGATAAGGTGGCAATGCGTTCCAGTTTTCTCAATGATTGTCAATCAACTTTTCGTAACACAACGAGAGAGAACAGTTTTGTATTCAGATATCAATATTTTACACACAACTTTTCGGCACTCGCTGTTACCATAAAGCAAATAAAAGCGATGTTTTTATAGAAGCATAATAAAATGTACGAAGCCCACGTGGATTTGAGATCTACAAAAACTACAACAATATAAAGATAAAATCGTAGTTATCAAATTATGTAAGTAATAATTTGCTAAATTATTCTTAAAACGCAAGTATAACTTTCATCATCCTTTTACAGATTCATTCCGGTAGTAAGGGATCGTCAAATGGCTGGCAATGGCGACAACTTCTGCGTAAGGTTAGGAAGTAGTTTTAGAAGTAGAAAGACTGGGTAGTAATGCTGAGGTTAAAGGCTCTACCAGTCCGTATAACTCATTGTTCTCACGTGTGAAAACCGACAAAAAAGGTAGTCAAGCAGCGTAACTATATTTAAAAACACTTACTGCTGGGAAAGCAGCCACTTCTCTACTGTACGGTTTATTCCAATTTCTGTCAAGTAAAACACTTTGCGTATGTGGCGCATTCTAAAAGGTAAAAATGACAGCAAGAAGATTACCAGAGGCATTTCGAAGATCCTTCCACAACAAACTTACGTCATGTGCGTTCATCATTATGTCACATCTTCGTACCCCTAGATCCACTGAACTTTTCAAGTACAGTTACATCCAATAACAGAAATCAAATGATACTAATTGATTGCATAGATATCACATAGTCAGTTACCTAAGAATCTTCTATATGTATATGGTACAAATAAAAATAGAATTGTGGGTAAGCCTTAACTCTATTTCGTCGCAATGGTTGTTTTGTCGTTCAACTTAGTTGTGGATTTCATTCACTTAACAAGATATATAGCTTTGTATAGAAGATGTGAAATAAGTGGTAGGTTGAGAAATTAAGGTACCAAATTAATAGTCTTTTTCAAATGAATGCAGTGAAGAAATTTCACTCGCACCATTACCAGCAAACTTCCAATTTTACGATCAATATGGTGACCTTATACATGCCAAGAAAAGCCCTACACTTCGGGAAACTTAAAAAATATGACTCTTTTTGTCACTGTTATAAATGTTATCTCTACTACTCTAAACATGTTAGTATTCGTGAATTTATTGCAGTTTCAATGCTAGCACTGGTTTCAAATCTGTTGTCTATCATGATGCTTAAATATCTGGAGAGCCCCTTAAATCCTCTGATTACTTAACACAAAAATGTCACCCTGACCTCATATCGCACTACTGATTCGCCTTAATTACTAAACCTGCGAAATATGTAACTCACTCAAATATCATGTGCATATATGTCACGTAATAGAGGTATTAACTCAGGCTCTGGCCTTTGTTACACCATTCTTGGAAGTTACAAATAGCTGAACAAATCACCAACTACACTATGGAAGTATACTGCCTCAATGGGATACAAATAAGTAGCGTTAATAGGAAATGAAAAAAGAGGCCAAACCTTTAACGGGTTATTTTTACGATCCATTCTACCCTCTTCAAGATCTCTAATCTCTTCTCTAATGGCTACAAAAGCAAAGGTAATTAACAATCCTTCAATATGGATTAGGAGACATGAAAAAGGATATAACGGAAGAGCCTAGTGCATGTATTTCCGCATCGCTTCTTCAAAACTTCGTCAACACGGTAAATATCGACTTTTCAAATGTAAGACAGATTGTGTAAACTAGTGACAAGCTGGTTAAATTAGTCAATCCTGAGTAGTCGATTTAAGTTACTGTACAACTGACTATCGCAGAATAGTTTATCAATTACTCTCTCGTCCTTACATGCACAATCGGGCCCTGAGACCACCTGCACACTTTTAATCGAAAACATGTGTCACAGTTGCATCACAAATGCAGCTTTGTTTTAATATCCCAATCCGTTATATTTTTTGACGAATGACAATCGCACATGTAGCTTATGTTGCACGTGTTCCAAAAATAGTATCTAACTGGTGCACGTCTGACCTTTCCCCAGTGTCTTCATTTTGATAAGTCATCTGTCCCTACATTCTTTTACGCAGTTTTCCCACCTTCTCTTTCGACAGACTCTGGACCTTGTTGCTCATGCACGTTTACTGGACATCAGTTGTTTTTGAGCTTCTTTAATCACTCATTATGCACACGTGGTCTGACCAGCGTAAGAGATTTGTACTTGCTGTATATCGGTATCGGTATTGGCGGTATAATGCAACCATTTGCATATTCAAAATTCGGAGAAGACAGTGCTGATGAAACATTTCGATAAAGGGCAGATGTTTTCCGTGGGTAGCCCAAGTTTCGCTCCCGTAGAATAGCATAGAAAGAACAAATATATTATACACAGCAAGCTTGGAGTTGATGCAGACTAGATCCACCTAACCATCTACTTTGAAGAGGGTTGAATAGATGCTAGAGAAACAGAAAGGTACCAACGGCATTCGAACTCGTGACCCACAAACTCACGGCGTGCGCTCATCCGACTGAGCTAGGTGAACTCCGCTGTTAACATAACCTATCGGTCTAATTGCCACATCAGCTCTCAATAATCCACTGGTGGACAGTGACACTTAGCTCTACCCAGTTTGATTATAGTCTCTCTGCGCCATGTGAAGGAACCATAGAAGCGTTGCCATCCGGCTCATCATTCTGTCCAAGGCACATGGAAAGTTGCAGCGTGTTTTTCGAGAGCTGTATTTATGTATAGCCAGCTCCGCTTACAATATAACGACATACAACGCACCGTATCTTCAATGTTTCTTTATTGATTATTCGGGTTTCGGTTAACTTTTCAAGGTTTTCGTTTGAAGAAAATACTATTTTACTGTCCTTTAGCAAACAATCAATAACTTACAACAAAACAAAGCAACTCACTACACTTAACAGGCGAATTGAGTGAAAATGCATTCTTATCGAGAAGAACACATTTGAAATCATTAGAACTGACAGGATACTAGAAATATAAGATATGTTACCATCTTTTAATAAGGCATCCCTAACACAGTTTGACCTATTTTAAATAATATCTGGTGACCATTCCCTAATCGGGGTTTTTAATGATTAAATTGATAAACAGGTGAGCTTTCGATTGTAGTTAGTGTAGTGGTAATTATGCAAATATACCAATCCATTGCTGCAGAACTGTAATGAAAATAACAGCATTTCTGTGACCAATACCTAATAGAGAATCGCATAAGCGGTCCATTTCTGCTTTATTTTCACTTTCAGTGGGTTCAATCATGAGAGCTGTTGCAATTGGCCATGCCATCGTTGGAGCATGAAATCCTACATGAAAACCAAAGCGAAAGATACAGAATCGTCAATATAGTCAATGAAGCGATATAAATATTGCAATGGAATTGGTTATATGATTTACGAAAACATTTCCATCAACGTACCTCTTTCATACAGAAATGTGAATCAAAATCGTTTCGGTTGCTAACAAATTGATCAAACAATTTTGTTCTGTAGCAGAGAAGATCATCCTGTGCAGCAGCGGAGGGGTGTCTCGTGGTTAAACTAACCCAAGGCCGAAAACACATTCTTCACGAAGGCTGACGGAGACTATCCACCCCTTGATACTAGGGTCTTTGTCATAGTTATCAGAAAATATTGCCTCGACTACCCTAATGGCATCAGCGTCCGCGTTGCTCTTGTAAAGCGTGCAACATTAACAATGCCGATGGAAACATTACACCAGATGCCTGAAATCGGCTCATCTCTATTGTTTATCGTAGAACATCTCACGGCAGAAACATTAAATGTCTATACTGAATCAGAGAAGCTAAGAATACCTGTATGCCATTAAACAAAACCCGTTTATTGCCAACTGAATTCCACTTTAATACATTGCTTCATCCATTAACGGCTTGGTCAAGTTCTTAACCCAGATAATCTCACATTTGTGTAAAGGGGGGAAGGGGGGGGGGGGGTGCTGATGAAGCTCGTGAACTCAATAATTCAGCTTAAATGCCACGTTTTTTGACGATGTCACTCTCTGACAATAAAAATCAACTGTAATACCAATGACGAGGGTCTGGTACTTATTAGCTGTACCAGAGGTAACTTGCATAAAGATAATAATATTGGATCAAATCTTTTGAACAAAAAACTGCCATAACCATAATTGGACATATCAAACTAGTAATTTCTCCATCGTGCTCCTCCTGGGTTTTTCTCTCAAATACATAGAAATTTGAAAAACTCAATTTTGTATCATGCTATATCTCAGTTTCAGCTCAACAAAACTCCATCTCCTGCGTGACGTTATGAATGAATAAATGACATTATACACTTTTAATCCGGATTTTCAATAAAATTCTCCAACAATTACAATTGGGCCATACTAAATTCCTATCCATTCAAACCCTTCTCTTATCAGGTAATCTAGAGTGGTTTCATTGGCATACCAACTTCACTGTTTCTCTACCCATACAACATACTTTATCTTAAAGTGTGATTTAAAACCACATTTCTAACCGACATAACCTTTTCCTTAAAGTTGAGGACGTATGCTTATGTTGTGCTCATAGACAACGTTATTACCGGATGCAAAATTTATTGATCATTTCCTTTTCACACTGTTTTGCTATTTCACCAAACAGTTCAAAGTGCACAAGAGACACTGTTGAAACGCCTCATAAATGTTCTGACAGAGACAAGAAAAGGTCTTACCATACAAAGAGAGTATGCTTGCTTCTATAAAGTGGTGAATCAATACTTAATGCAAAAAATAATTTTTGGAAGAGGCAAACGTAAAGGATGTTATCTACTTCTCTTCGTAATCTTACCATAATCTTGCAGTCTCTTAGCGACGTCTATAGGCTCGATTCCACAGGAAGTTTTGAATTTCCTACAGTCAATGATGAATTCGTGCGCACAATACCCTACAAAAGAAAGCAATAAAACAAATTAAGATCATGAAATAATGATCCAAAAAGTCTGATGGTGATTTTCTTGATTTTTCTGTTTATGCCAATCTCAGCCTGTATGATAATGTACCTAAGCAAATATAAACACAATGAGGATGTAAATCTCACAGAAATAGTAATACTATAGTGCTGTTCAAACTCAAGTTTAACAATTTCTGCCATCTGAGTCTACTATGATGGCAATATCCTTTACATCACGGTGGCACCCTTGGGTCTATAGCATACAATTCATATTACTAATGATAGCACGTACAAGATTAGAATTGAATCTAACTGATATGCATATGCTTAATCAAACCTTCGTGTCAATAGCATCTGTTCATGGCAAACCATCAAAAATAACATCAAAAATACGTAGTGAATACTCCTTTTCTTTAGTGTGAAAACTCCAGCGTGTTAGAATGGCACGGGAAGGCTTTGAATTCTTGGAAACATGCAGGGACAACTACCTTACACCCATGTCGCTCCTCTTTCAATTCTGGGGTTGATAAGGATGCCCACGTTTAGCATGGAGGAATAGCCTACCTTTAGCGTGCTCTTCTTAAAATCGTGTTTTGGGGAAACGTTTATTAATTAAAGTAAGAAATACCTTAGCAATATCAGTGTTAATTGTTTTACTGAATAATGGGCTAAATCAGATGATGCTGTAACCCTACTCTTTAGGTCGTGTGCGTGTGGTAGACGGTCATTGTTTTACGACCAATTGAGGGAGAGCGTTTGGAGTTAAAATGGATGTGTCGCCGTTCGTTACTTGTTTTCTGTCGGAGAAAGTATTACCAGGTAGTAGATTCAGTACTATATCTTCAAGTTAAATTTGTGTTGGCGGTATCTTTAATCCTAGTTCATGGAATAATGCTATCATTTCCTTGCTGTTCTTATCATGCCTGTTGTATAAATACTCATAAATGATATTTCGTCCCTATTAAACGCGTTGTCACTAAACAATTCGCGAGATTAAGCAGTGCGTATGACCAGATGAGTTCGCCAATTTCAAAGCCCTCGTAACTCGTCGTGGTTACATCAGAAAGAAAGAGTACTGTTTATCTATCCTACGTCTTAACATCTTTACCAAGTAAGCATTTATGGCGAAGCAGTAAACGTTTATGTCCTGGTCTGTTACGGAAGCGTGCCAACTTACCCGCTTAAATGCCTCGTTTAAAGTGACCTCAGTAATGGAAGGGAAGAAACGAATTATATCCACCAACGAGAGAAACGTATACTTAATGGCAAGTTAATGACTGTTTTACTACCGTGGGAAATGAAGCTCGAAGTTTCTTTCTTGGTACTGGAATAGAATTCGACTTTTGCCGTGTGAATGATGATGAATGATCACAAGGGCGTGAAATCTCAGGTAACAGCGGAAATTTTGCCTTTACCACCGCCTTTTAGTATTAGTGTTAGTATCAGTATTCGTATTAATTGGGGCGATGGCTCAGTGGTTTGTAAACTGAGCCATCAAGATGGCCACCAACTCTGTGGGTCATCCTTTCGGGGTCGGCAAATGGGAACCAGTTCATACTGGGGTCAAATTGTGGCAACACAAGGACGAACAGTGGCGCCCCTTCCTACCTTCGGGCAGAAGGCCATACGAAAAGGGAGCCTTCGGGTCGCCCTCGACTGCGGTCGAGCAATTTGAATTTTAGTATTAGGGTCTACATTGTTGTATCGAACACTCTAGCAAAGGTATTAATATAAATAGTTGCTTTGGTCTATTTAAATATTGGATGGTTGCTTCTGTAGAAATTGCCATTATAGAGAAGAGATCTATTTTTGACAGCTTTGACTGAATATTCCCTTAGCTCCCTACACCAGAAAATAAATGTGTACAAACTGACAAATGTGGTTCGATATGTGAATGAAGGTATGGAAGCATTATCATGGCTTACCGTTTCTTCCTCTGAATCTGATTTCGTACGCATCTTGAAGGCGGGCAGCCATGTAATTGGCATTAAGAATAGCAAACTGAAGAGAAGACAGGGAAAACATAAAGGGGTTGGCATAATCAAATAGATAAATTTAAACTTTCTGAACTTTTTAAAAAATTATCTTTCTTAACATTAATTGTCATTAAAAGATATCAAAATAAAATCTGACAATGAAGAGGACAAGAACAACGACAACGTGGGCAAGAAAGAGGAAGAGGAGGAAAGTTGGAGATATTTACATACCTGACTGGCTTTTCGTAAGCCCTTGGCACCCATCATCTTAATGTAAGCCCATGGAATAGTGAGAATGGCACTAGAGCCGTAAGGTGCCGCAGAAATGACACCAAAAGGTTTAGCTGTTGGGTCGTCTGTACCTTCTGGTGCGACAATTGGATGAGAGGGAAGATACGGTATCAAATGCTTTTTTCTAGGGAGGTAAACGGGAAAGAATATCGTTACGTTAATGCTAATGGAAATGGCACCTAAAACGGGGTTGAATGAAAAAATAAATGATAATGGCAGAATTTGATGGCATTACGTGACAAAAACGTGGGTGTTGGCTCAAGTACGGGATTGACCAAAGACGTTGGTGCAGCTATACAACTTTGGATGCAATTGATTAGATTTCTGGCCGAAAACGGCATCGAAACGTACCAGTAGTCGCAGAGGATGTAGTGGTAAAATAGTTACGACTAAGTAACATTTTTGGAAGCTAAATGATATTTCACCCTCCATTCTTTGTTCTAAGTCTCCTTTAAATCTACATCTATCTATGGCTATCGACAAGACGTTGTCTTTCTAACTATTGCAGCCACGGGGCCACGTGAACTTAGTTACAAATTTCACAAAGTACCCTACGCTATCCTTTCCAGCCGTAAAAACTTTCAAAACACCATCTAATGGTCACGTGATATATTATCATCGTTACTTCTGTACTTACACACAAATGGGGCCCATTCCAGGCCCACCTCCTCCATGAGGAATGCAGAAAGTTTTGTGCAGATTCAAATGGCACACATCAGCTCCATAATCTCCAGGGCGACAGAGACCAACCTAAACAAGGATGTTGGCGAGACATAATGTAAATATTGTAATGTAAACACAACAACGTGGTGAATAAATAGGTACGTACATTTAAATTTTATAATACATCGAAATACGAATATAAGACATATAATTGATTAGGAGTCTGCCTCCCTTGTGTGTATATATACATATGTCTAAATGGCTGCAGTGCACGCACAGCACAAGGAGCAGATGAAACCGTGAAAAACCCGATTCTATTAGTCACGCCATTAAAAAATATTCAAGATCTCTGCTAGCTCTTTACCTTTCTACTTTTCCTTATATTTTCACCGTGTTTTTATTTTCTACTTATTGTCTATACTTTTGTATTACATAACTGATGTTACTTATCAAATAAAGGCGCGGCGTTTTATGTGGCAAAGTCCGAATTAATCAATGTTTATCTATGAACACTGTTGTTGTTCAACCAGTAACAATAACTGCCTGACATCCTACAGCAATATCAGTACCTGTGCATTCATGTTTGCTCCATCGAGATACACTTGTCCACCATGTTCATGAATTAGGTCGCAAAGCTCCCTGTAGTAATAAAATATATGGAAGCAAATACCAACGCAATACCGAAATAGATGAACTATACGTTTCAAAACTTGACTGAACATTATTCTAAATGGAGGGATATTATTTGAAGTTGATAAACACATTGATGTAAAAAGTTGACTACAAAATGAAAATAACATTATTTAAGTTCAGGAGGCCACGTGGAGGGAACGTCTACGGGTCAAGAAGGGCTACACTATCCGCATCCTACATATAATGTATATATTAAACGATAGGGCTTGTCAAGACCTGTAATAATCTCAATCAACATCTTACAAATACGTTCGGAGGGGTAAAAATGGTCTAACATCCACCCATAATACAATCCGATTTCTATAACTGATGCGACTCAATATGTATCCTTATATTACAATATTCTTGAAAGACACACTGTTACATCTTTGAGGGAACAAAAGTGAGTAGACCATTGAATTCATTATCAGAACTTGAGTAAGATGACACCCACCTGATCCCTTCTTCAAATACACCACTTGTTGAAGGATAGGTTACCATGATGGCTCCAAGACGATCTTTATGTGTTTCAACCTTGAATAAACGTACACTACGTTACGTTATGCCTTAAGCCAAAATACATAATTAACAATACGTAATGGACAAACAAACTGCGCGCCAGTAAAAGCTTGAATTTGAAAATATTTCAACAAAGCTGAAATATGTTACTCCGTATCTCTAGAAGGTTATGATCTCAAATCTATGTCGACGTTTTATATGGCTCGATCAGGAAAACGTCACAGATCTTACAATATACTCATCAAGCCGAAAATGAGAATTCTAGTCATATACAGCTTACTAAGAATCCCCTTCAAATTTACATTGCGTGGATGCCAGTGACAAGTATACTAATGCATCTTTGATGTGTGACTGGAAAGGTGTTTCTCTAGAGGGCAAAATTTTCCCCATTCCTGTCATTCGTAAATACAGTGTCTTCTTACGTTTCTTCTAGCATATTTTCATTGAACTATTTAAAACAGACTTTTCTGAAGTGCTCCAAAGTAATGAATCGTAAGTGTACCATTGAAACTAAAAGTGAATGTAACTCCATTGTCAATAATGAAAGGGTTTATGTGGGAATGTCCTCATACTATGCAATATTGAATGCATCCTCTTCACTCAATATTCATGGGGTTTATTGATTTTAATAAACATAGTACATACTTGAGACATTCTCTGTTTCGTAAATTCAGATTATTTGATCACTGGGTAATATTGCGCTGATCAGTTGTTATCAGGAACGCTCTCAGACTTGTAAATCATTGATACAAACTTTGCTGGTATGTATTCAAAATCCTATGATGTTATCGGTAATGGCTCTTGTCTTATTTTCAAAAATTGCGAATCTTTAAACTAGTCCTTTTGAACGGATTTTAGTGACTTCTTCTCTATACCATATCCGTCGAAGACAGTCCTTTGCCATTCTCACCAATTCCTGCTCTTTAACTTCTACTTGATAATTCCTGCTATCTACGCTATCATCCATTTCCTCATGTTTGTCAAGTAACTCCCAAGTTGCAATCAAGCAATGGTTCTGTGCGGGTCTTCCAACCGGTCTCACAATTAAACACGTTTTGATGAAAACCTTTAAAATTTCAAGAGCACAGATTGGTGGTCAATTTGGCTCCTCTCTATGCAAGTGACAGGCGACATTGCGTTCTGTAGCATTTTACTAAAGTGATCAGCATAAAGAAGCTTCAATGGCTAGGGTTTCTAGGACTTTGTAGACAATTTTATTAAAAATACGAGCGTAAAATGGTTAACACGACGTTTCGACACCATCGGGATGTCATTATCAAGTAATATTAAAAAAATATGCAACCACTATCAGTTCACTATGCTAACAATGGTCATGAATGATAAAAGAAATTCAACAGATTCCCACGGAATTATAGAAATAATTGAGCTTTAATTGAATGTCTGAACATTCAGCGCAGGCATCCTCTCTTTCATGTAGAGCATCTCGTAAACAAGGCAGTCAAACTTAGATTTACATTTTCTCACGACTCGAAAACTTTTAGGGGAGGTGCCGCAGAAAGACCGTGATGATCACGGCAATATTTGCCTACAGATGAGTACCTGTGTTCATCTGTCCTTTTGTGTAAGTGGCGAGATGTGTAGCCAACGTAATCTGCATCACACAAATCACATGTAAAGTTGCAAACAACAAGTTGATGGGCGACAAGAGATGGCCTTTCCTCACCGAATTTCAAAGAATGGTTGACTAGTGAACAAAGGTTCCAAATCAGTAGTCAATTTATTGTTTAACCGATTCAATTGATGTCTCACGACATCAGCGCGTTTCTGACTAATAAAGGGAATAAAATATCGTATGGCACTGTGTGTCTTCTCCTGAGGAATTTTACAATGAGGGGCATCCCCATTGAAAGCTGCAATTGTTCTTTCAATTAAACCAATAAAATCATTCAATAAAATAATAGGTAGAAAAGGCTTTGAAGGATAACTGGTTTTGTACCACATACAACCTTGAGGTAACCTTGAAGTCGTATTTTTAATAAAGTTTACAACTAATGTTATTCCAGTGTTAATCTTTCTAAGTAACTGTATGTATCAGTATTACATCCAGGTCATTGGTAGTAAACATTCATCTATCCTTATTGCCTTGACCTACCGCAGATACTCTTCTATCTTGGAAAACATTAAACGACGCATATTGTAGTGTTCTGCCTTATCTTACTCTAGTACTATGGCAATTCTCCTGAAATACCATCTTGTACGTCACAAAAATACAAACATTTTAAATTGGCTTTGGGTTCAGGACTTCCCTCCCGTATCAAACACAGATCTAGCTATAAAAACCCCCAAATTCAACTTTCTCCTAACATTTGACCGGCCAATAAGTAAAGTTTATGTTGTATGCTTTCTCTTTTACAACCAGCACATTCAAAGGCACTTTGGTACTGGCATGTACATTGCAGCTCATCATACTGTCATCTTTCTTGTCACACCCTTGATATACCCCATTATACCAACAATATATTTAAAACCAAGGCTTCCTCACATACCAGGGTTACGTTTCGAAAGGAACTGGTTTTCATCTTGGTTTTCATCTTGGAGTTGAGAACATTGAGATCAAGCATTGAGATCAAGCCATCAACAACTTCATTGTACAAGTAACTTTATATAGTTGACAATCGATATAGTTTGACACTCTGGATTCCTCATACAAAATACATTTGTTGCATAAATCCCAAAGCAAGAAACCCAACATAAAATGGCACTATCCGAAGAACTGAATAACCAAGGATCTAACATCTGGCAATTAAGGAATAATACATAACATCTTGAGGCTTCCACAAGAGAAAGCATTTGGAAATGCTCTATCAGATATTAGCTTTATCTTTGCCTAACTGGTGATACGAGCACTGTTATTGAAGCATGACCTTTGGGTATCCCATTGGCTGTATTGCACAACGGTCCGAGTGATAATGGTACGTGAAACCTTGAGCCAATTCTGATCAAGAAAAACTAAACAATACCTTCTTTCTCAGGTCTGCCATGTCGATGCCACCTTTACTGTCTGTCTCTACCACATCTATTTTATAGCCGGCCATCTGTGCACTTGCTGGGTTTGTGCCGTGTGCTGATCGTGGGATAATGCACATCTAAAAGTAGGAATGTATCAGCCAATATATTACCAAATCAATGGATGAAATGCAGAATAGCTAAATCAGATTATCCGAAGATACAATTGATTTTGATGGGCTGAGACATATTCGATAGATATCGTCGGTTTATTATTCCTCCAAAAGCTATAACACTTCCTTTCGATAATGTTAAATGAAGCACAATACATGGATCGATTGCAAAAGGATGACCCGTGGATCAATCCATTTCCTGGCATGGCATTCAATTGAAGATGCAAGTGCAATCTGAGTCAGGGGGTCATTTCGCTTCATTATATCGCTTCAAAAACACAAAACCAATGGTGAAAATACGTGTTCCTTACATGTAGTGTTGTTTAATTTGAATTGAGAACAAACCGTACATGTCGAAAATGCTTGATCTTCTACTTTTCTGACCGTAAATAGTCTATAACTAAGTCAGAGGGTCAACTTTGCTTACCGCGAAGACAGTTAGCTCATTCAGACATACCTTTGCAAGTAATAAGTCAGTTTGAAATCTGTGAAGTTTAGCTTTTCAATGGCAGTATTTTTGTCGTATCTTCAAGCTCGCTTTATATAACTCTATTAAGCAAGAAATGCACTACTTACATCCCGATGTGATTCACCTCGATCGGCAAGGTAGGCACGGATGCACATGAGCCCTGCATACTCGCCCTGCGCACCACTGAAACAAAAGGGCATCAACTATTTCAAAATACGTACAATGAAGATACGAGAAAGTCTAGAAGCTGTGCTAAAAATCTGCATACAAGTGTTAATGCACAAATTTTGACCTTGAGCTTACTCAGAGAAAGAATTTCTAGTTCAAATTTTCGTCTTCCAAAAAGATTGTCACCCCGTGTGCAAAAGTGGAGCTACTTATAACCCTCGGTGTTTAAATCAATATATATTTTCTCTTCCGGATTACCGATGGGCTTGCAAGCTCATTTTGGAGCCAGTTTTATCGAGTCCCTTACCACATGTATTTGTGATTTGTAACTACTTGATGTTGCCATGAGGTAAGGTGACAGCTAAATACATTGGGAAGGGGTGTTTCATAATTGTTTCTTCTGGAATATTTGAGTCACTGCCCTCAATTTGGGTCATACAATGAGAAAAAAATACGTGATCTGCTTGTAAAATCTAAGATTATGCACTGACAGAAGGTATGAAGGTATTCCGTCTATTCTCTTAAATCTCTACATCTCGTTAAAAGTCGTAAAGGAGGTATTCATCATTATCATAGAATTATGCAAAAAGATTGTGCAAGTATAAACAACTCTGTTTCCAGATGCAAATGTGATATACCATCACGTGGCAGCTTCACTGCATGGGTGTTTCTGGTCAAGTGCTAGTTACTCCTGCAAAGCTAAAGCCCCATCCCCTCCTTTTGATACCTTTCCGGCATGAGTAGATGGATCTGTTAAATAAATAAATAACACATCGAAATTTCAAAGCATTACCTGTTTGGCTGAAGCGAAGTACCATCAAATCCTGTTATAGTAGCAAGATCTTCTGCTAGTTCCTCGAACATTTCGTAATATCCACTAGCTTGTTCTTTTGGTGCAAACGGATGTACGTTTGTAAACTTGGGCCACGTAATGGCCTTCCAAGGGAAAAGAGAACAGTGGTAAAAATAAGACACCAATATGTTGTTAATATACAAACTATTCTATCTGTCGATGATTGTTTTGTTTGGATCTACAATATCTTCAATCAGAAATTACATTACACAAATTGATAAAAGGAGGTAGAATCAGTGATCGATGATTCCTCGGCATTAATAAGGCGCATCAGTGATTTGTCTACTCCTGAATACGTTCGTCTATGAATACCGTTAGGTTGAATGATTTATGTGTATTATATACTAGAAGAGAGAAAAAGGCATGGCAAAGTCAAAACATCAGGTTTCACAATCCGCAATGAAATATTTATATTCCGCAAAGGTATCTAGAAAATCAAGTGGACAAAAATACGTTCGTTGAGAAAACGTCGAAATTCAGATTATCCTGAGCTCCGTGAGCAAGGTTCACTGCACAACTGCGTGTTACAACACAGTTAACCCAAGTTATTGGAAACGGTTTACAAAATGGATTTAAACATACTCTGTCATGGTCAAATAATTTTAAAACTACTTAAATAACACGTTACACAATAGTGAAAACGTACCATCATCTCAGTTGTACTGTTCAACTTCATGGTGCAAGATCCCTGTCAGCAGAAAAATATCAGTTAGATCTCATTCTTTTTGCCTCTACATGCAATAACACGTCATTATTTTATAGTTTCTTTATAATATATTTTAATGATTTTTGGTATATGTAGCGGCTAATGATGGAATAAGACATCCAAAAAATGAATTGCAATCAAAATCTACTGTAGTATTTTTGAAATCTATATAAACATATCAATAAAGTAGCAATCATGACCTTGATAAAAGGAATAAATGAAGCATGTGATCAGAGCTAACTGTATTTCGCTATGTAGCTTAACTATCATCGTAAAGAGTAAATAGTCAACAATGAAAGAACATGGGTATATGCTTAGTGGCATTGCTTCATAGCAAGCCATCATATTGTCAACTTAAGGCTCCAGATAGATACCAACTAAGGTTGGAAAGGGGAAAATGAGACCTGAAAATAAAGTGTAAAAGAACAGCATTCACAGAAACTTGGGAGTCCGTCTGGAGATGAAGTAGCGATAAAAGGGTTCCATAATTGATCTAAACCTTGCTTCAGTACTAACAAAGAACCCTCACTTATTATCATGCTCTACTAAATTAACAACTCTATGGTGCCTGTTTCACATCAATGGTACGATGAACAATGAATCTAGGCACAAGTACGTATTCGAAGCTACAGAAATAAAGAAAAACAACGTATAGACATTGTAGTGAGTTTGATCCCTTCCGTATTTACGTAAGGTTTATTTCATTTCATTTCACTTAATGTAAAAACATTCCGTCTCTAAGAGGAAGTAAAAATCGTTGTGTATAGACTATAAATTGTCTGCATAGCAGCCAAAACAACCACATCACGCGTGTTAAACACAATTTTGCAATGCATTAGGCTTACCAATGGGATCATTGCATGGACTAAAGATAAATCTTTGTTTTCAAGGGCTTTCATGTAACGAACCAAGTTGGTCTCACATTGGTAACTGTAGAGGAAACAAAACAAGACTGTAACTTGGAGAAGTCACTTATTTCAAACTCAAAATGACAAAGTAACCTTTAGTGACTTGCCCACAGGGGATGTCTGGGATGTTGTACCTGAAAACGAGGTTATCAGTATCAACGACTCAAAATGCATGCGACGGCAGTATATTAATTTCTGTTTACGATTATTTCGATATCAGGTCAGACAAATACATAGATAAATTTATAAATACAGTCCTTCATTGACGTTGTTGTTTGTAACATGTTTATTTGGGGCTTTTTGTTGACGCATGCAGATTCTAAATAGTTCGTGTAACTTGGTGATATCAGGAATTTTAAAACAGATGTTGTCGGCCAGAAGTCAGAGTCAGAAGTATGCAGATCCAGAGCTGATCTACCAAAACATGAGAAGTGAGCAAGATTTCAATTCAAGATTTATTCTTACAGTAGCGCATCCACTGTCACGGAACACATTGGCAAGGTAGTCGCAATATAATTTGAAATGTCACATTAAACTGACATGCCCAATAAGCGAGGCCTGCAATTAACATACTTCAAACCTTGCATAACTCCTTAAAATGTGCAGATCCTCCTGACAAATTCCATAATAAATCGTATTTTAATCAACGTTACTATCATTATTTCAAGTTACCAAAAACAAAGAACACGTCATTTCCAATATGTGAAGTTTCTCACATATTTGTGCGTGGAGTTTTATTGAATATTAAGTACATGACCTCATCCTTATGTACGCAGAAATAATATATATTTTCGTCTTTAATATAACCTCATATGACGGTTTACAGGAGTGGAACACAATGAACTGTAAAGCATAATTCAAAACCAACCTACCTGCATAGTAGTGTCAAAATAAATCTTCCTTTGTTCAACATAAGTGACTTTGGAACATTTAGAAACCAATTCAATCACATACATCCATCACCTACCTATTAAATATTGGATGTGTTAAATATTCACTCATTCTTCTGAACATGCTGTTAAGGATGCTGCTTTCGGGTGGATTCTTCATATTTTTGGCTACTGTTGCCTACAATGGAATATACACATGGAGTACAAATTGAAAGAATGCGATTTGGGTTGCTTTGGCACATAAACAATGAATATGTAAATCAAATGAGAGTGCAGTGGGAAGGACCCTATATTTGGAGGATGATCTTAACAAGAAATATGAAGAGTTGAGTTACATGATGTGGTTGTCTACACCTCCCTGGGCCCATGATACGAAGAACGACTTACGAGATTGTTAGGAGTACACAACATGGTCACATCGAAAAGCAAAGTGCCGATTGAAACAGCATATCCAACAACAGCTATCGGACAAGCAAGTGAACTCACTTTGCAAAGAAGCCTCGAGCACTTTGTCATCGCATCACCTGCTGTTGAATTTGAAGCTGGGATTACAGACCTCGCTTTTATACAAAGGTACCTTAATAACCTGTGATTTGTGTGTCGAGCGGTCTTTTAGTCTGAAGAATGGGCAGGTTGGTAAGGAATTACTGCTTTACACAATAGAAACTCTTTACACCACGAGTATACAAATGAAGAGAAGGACACTGATACAAACAAAAAAATTCTTCAAGTGAAGAAACAATCCACTTTATAATCATGAAACCTCTATCCGTGTGGTACATCAAGTGAGTTAGGATCAAAGGCTATTAAAAGAAGAAATATTTTCTGTACAGAGTAGAGAAAGCAATAAGAGTTCACTTTCGTACCGATTTTGTGTTGCATCCAAATACCCAGAGCAAGTCATCTAAGTCTTTCTCTGTGATTGTCTCGTCCATTGAAATACCAATCTGTTTGGGGAACAGTCAAATGAACGAATTGACTGGCGTACATAAACAAACAGTCACTTACTAACTACGGCAAAAGCACTACACAAATGTAAAACAAATAAAGTAATAAATATAAAAACAAATATTGTTTATACGGAAACGAGTAAATAAATTGAAAAGTAACCTGATAAATCATTAAAAGGCTATAGATACAGTTCAATAATTAGTTTGATAAAACAAATAGAAAAATGAGTGATTCAATACATGCTTCTTCTACGTCTTTAAACCTGGATACTTACCGCACCATCGTCGAACGTCCGCAGATTCATCTCTTGCTGGCTAGCTCTCTCTAAAATTTCAGCCTTCCGATCAGCATCACATTTTACCTTGGAAGAAAAAAAGGTCCTAATGACATTGTGATCTTTTCAATTTTCCGATGGTTCACCAGCAAAAATAGAAAAAAAGGACGAAGGGCAAGTTTGATCTTTAAATACTTCAAATGGCAAACAGGCATGGTGACGTAAATACAAACTGTGTAATTCATTCTCGACATAAGTGCAAAGCTTATCACTTCTGTCTAGCCAGAGTAAAGAATGACTATATCTAAAACTTGATAATCCCAACAACCCTCGAATGACCAATACCACACCAATTCCGACACTTCCAATGCACCCCATGCTATTCTTTACACTGACTTTCCTCCATTTAATAGTTAACATCGACCATCTGTTGTGAAAAGTGAGTGCCACAAAACGTCACCATTATGACTTGTTGCCCAACGTAAATTCTATCTTTCGCACCATCAAACAAAGGTGCAGATATAATTAACGTGATCAGATCAGCGGTCGTAAATCAGATAATCAAAGTACAATCCGCCTAGAATTCCTTATCCCAGAGGGCATACATGATATTACAGATAGCAAATATTTTACCTTCAGAGTATCAAAGTAAGTGTCGTTGACAATCTGATGTCCACCAACTGTAAGGCCTGCAATGGAACAGATGTGATACTTAGGTAAGTGTTTTATTGGTGACTGCAGTTATGATGATCACTTAGCCAGGGATCCAAGAGGTGGGAAAGTATGATGACTTCATAGGATAATGAAATGATAAAATTAACTCTTGCCTCCAGATGTAGTTACGACCGTACGATCCAGTCAATATAGGTTACCATAGACTGTCTGGTAAAGAACCTCTTATTCACGGAGAAGCAACTAAATTTCATATCTGTTCATAAACGTGAAAACCCCTCGCAGACACATTCACTGATGTAATGTAAGATGCACTCGGCTAAACAGGACCTAGTTTATCAACGAAGAGAGTGTATGGGTCATTCAGTAATTCACTGGGTAGAATTATCATTGTGAAATGTTCATACGTTACATTACAGTTTTACCACTCCTTCTTGAATGAAGAGTGAATGAAAGTATCATTAAAGTTTGACGTATCTTAAAATTGATCTCAAACAAATTTCCGAGTTAAGACGGACCCTTGCGTGATATACACCATGGATCAAATTGCTTTTATGATGACAATATCTGTAATAAACAGGATAAAAACCTAACTGCCATCATACCTTCATGTAAGATTAAAGCAGCGTTGTGGACTCTGGTGGCAATATTTTTAATGCCATGCGGGCCATGATATACAGCATACATTGCCGACATGTTTGCAAGAAGAGCCTACAAAAATTAAAAAGACGAAGGGTGGAAATGAAAGTGATACATTGAAAAATAATCTTTGCATTCAAGAATATTCAAGGTTATTGTTACTGTCATCATCATCAATTCATATCACCAAATTAGTGGTATCATAATGGTACTCACTTTTTTCCAAGTGTTTTACTACAGCAATATATAGTTTCATTTGCACTATTTCTTTTTAAAACCCGTAGATTAGTTTTTGTAACAGAAGAAAACGTTTATCGTTGCTAGATAAGGATTGCAAAGAGGTCAGCATTCTAATAGTGAAAACATAGCACTACATATCAAGAATATCGAGTTGATGACCATTGAGGCTGACAAGCACGAAGGGCACTAACAGCTCAAGCTGAAAAGAAATGAGATGTTAACATAGGCTTCACGATTTAACACATAATTAGATAGTAATAAACATGCGTAGGCTCAGAAAAACAACTTGTAAAGGAAAAAATGAGAGCCTTGACAACCCGAACTCCCAATAATGCCGAGACTGCTTAACATATATGTATATCTACGTCACTTTATGAATATGAGTCACTGTCACTCGGAAAACGACTTATGTTTACCTTATCTATAAGATTTAAAATAAACATTCCTTTCTCTCCTAGTCATCATTATGAAGATTTTAACCTCTCTCTTATAACGCTTTGTTAACCGACTTTAAGGTCATGCATTACATATATCAAAATTAAAACATCGCAATCAGTTGAGAGAAGCTGCATAAAACAAGTCTTCCACTCAATTATTTAGGCTGAACGAGGAAGCCACAAGGCTTCTCATGTGCATTTTTCAAGCCATTAACAACGCACAGTGCTATGATTACCATGATTTTGTAACGACAAACTTTTACAAAGCAATCTATGGGCGGCATATCTGGAAAATGGTTGCGACAATTCAATATTTTCTTATTTCGAAGCGCTGCCGCTCCCTTTCTTTTGTCGTTATTTAGTTGTCCTACAAGGTGATTCCATTAAACATAGAAGATGAGACCTGGTGGTATAATGTTTGGCGCATTAAATGTCGATTTCTGAGTCAAACCAATAAAATACACATGAAGGGGAGAGAACTATTTTGAGGCAGCTTACACTGTGAGGATCAAGGGCCGGAAAATTTGACAGTTGTGGATAAGATGTATGGGAAATCAGGAAATGAGGAGGAATAAAGCTAAGAAAAGAGCAGAGAATATCGTCCTTTTTCACTATCGCGAACTTTCGTACACACTTTTCAAATATTAATTTCAACAGCATAATCGGGATATAATAATTCTACTTTGTGCGGAGTACAGCAAACAATAAGAGAAAAGAATACTTAACATAAAAGACATAACGTGATTTAAGAGTGCACAAAGTATGAAATGAAGTATCTCATTACAGCTCCCCCTACGAAGAGGGCATAACAGCTTACATCCCTTCCCAAGTAGCAGCCTGAGCCCAAACTTGCGACTAGGCATTTAACATAATCATCATTCTTTAACTGAAGCAAAAAAGCGGCGTACCTGGGCTGTGCAGATATTACTAGTTGCCTTGTCACGTCGGATGTGCTGTTCTCTAGTTTGGAGTGCCAATCGATAACACGGATCGCCATGTACATCCCTACAGCGGCATCAAAATCAGTGGAATAATCTTTAAAACGCTGTTTCTCCTCTAGGAAGTGTTACAGCTATGAATGCCTTTTCTTGGAGGCTGGGGAGGGGGGGGGGAGGCTAGCATTAAGCAACTAATGAACAGATATAAGTTTCACTGCGTAATGCTTATAATGGAAAAGAATGCCTAGGAAATGGAAAGGGCTTCCATTAGTTGACACTTCACACAGATAGATACTTGCCACCAACGGATAGATACTTGCCACCAACAGATAGATACCTGCCACCAACGGATAGATACTTGCCACCATGGCCTACTTAAGGTACGGCCTAATATGTCACATTTGGAGGCCAAAAATTAAGAGGCCTAGGATTTTTTAGGATTTCGAACAAGAATGCGAGGTTTGCCTTAAATAATCGCAAACGAGGCAAGTTTGTCGTTTCAGAACCGCTTTGCTGTTCAAACCGCCATTTGTGAAAAGGACGTGGAGGACGCAGTCAATGAATATTTCGAGATTATCTGAATTTAGATGGAGTAGTTTACTATCAGAATTACTTGTTCCTTGTTCATTTACTTACAGAGAATTGAAATTCGGTAAGTTACTTTGTACTTTACTTTTTGTCACTAATTTCTCTCTGTAATTTGAAAATCGTTGTATGCTTGTTGTATGAGCAACAACCGACGATGTAGTTTCATTCTGAAGTTAACTACCTTTATTTATTTTATTTGAGTTTTGAATTGGGTATCTAATACAGCTCTCTTCTGTTGAGTCAATATTTCAAAGTTCATGTTTACGTCGGGTCGGGTCGGTTCTATGTTTCACAATACCACACAATATGCCATGATCGTGACGAGATTTGATTTTCCCTGAAGAACATGGCGCCGTGAAACGTTATGTCATGAAATGAAGATATAAGAAAAACGACAGTATCCCAGTAAACACTCTAGTACTCTTACTGACTTTTGAAATAGTAATTAGCTTGTGATAGAAAAGAATAAAAGGGTAGAATGAATACTTTTAGGATTCGGTTGTGATGTTAAACTTTTTCTATTCTTTGACACAGTTGCAATTGCCATTAAGGAATCATTTCCGGGGCTCTTGAGTTCGTTTTTGTTTTGCTCATTCTCTAGCCTACAGCTGTACAGGGACGGGGAAAGGTAAAGCAGATTGGGGGATGGTCAAGTAGACTGGGTTTACATTACTTTTGTCACGTACCCATAAGGTGCCTTTGTTTCCCGTCTAGACAGGTAAAAAGGAGCAAAACCTGTTGTGTGTCTATATATATATATATATATATATAGCACAGTGACTTGTAATTCAAAATCTGCCAAGAAATGTGACGTTTTCCAACCTTCAGTAGGCTGTTAGTGGTTCTTTTGCAAGAATGCAATGCACTCTGTGAATGTTATTGATATTTATGAAGCCAATCTATTGGGTAAAGGTGTTGTGGGTTTCTTTTTCTGGAAACTAGGATGGCCTACCTAGGCTACTAGAGTAAAAGGGGGACACAAAATGCCCCCGAATATCTAGTGAATGAAAATATGTTTGATCTTGGTCTGTGTACTACAATATTGGTATTAACATTTGTACAAGTATAAAATATTATTTCAACTTTTTTCCTAGATAATGGTCAATAAATGTGCAGCACCTGGATGCAGGGCTGGATACACTGGTGAGCAAGAAAACTATGCAAGTTTCCATTTCCCTTTCAAAAAAGCAGAACTTTTGCAGAAGTGGATTAGATTCGTAAACCGGAAAGAGTGGGTACCTTCTAAAAACTCAGTGCTTTGTGAACGCCACTTTGAGGAGAAATTCAAACAACATGGGAAAAGATTAACTTTGCTCTGGTCTATGGATCCAGTACCAACAATTCATGCCCTGGAAGTTGCACGTACTCCATCAGTCTTACCTACACCAAAGACATGCAGAGCACCCCCAAGAAAAAGGGTTTACCAAGCAGATGAACTGGAAAATTTCATTGAAAGAGATACTATTTCATCTTTAAATGATCTTATTGAAACAATTCCAGGATTTGATCTACGCAAATTTGAGGACTGTGTCATGTTCTACAAACTGGAGTTTGACAAGAGTACCCAATTTCCAAAGATTACGGAATCCATACGAGTTGATAAGGACTTGCATGTACAACTACAGTATCATGGAATCATTTTGCCACTTCCCCATTGGTTTGTAAATTCACGCAATGCAAAATTAACGAAGAGAAGTATGCTTGAAAATTTCCCCGCTTACATAAGAGCTACTGCTAACGAGAACCACAGAGCCTTGCTTGATGAACTTAGACAAAGAGAACTTTATCAACCGAAAGGAAGACCTCCTTTTTCAGCTGCCATGATAAGATACGCTTTGCATTTGAGGCATACCTCCCTTCAGGCTTACAGATTGATCCTTGATCAATTCCCAGTGCCATCAATTTCCTTACTGCAGAAAATAAGACAAGGTGGAGTAGATTCTTTGAAGGCCTTGAAAAAATTACAGGAAATGGGTCAAATATCTCGTGACCTTGTGTTGATGGTTGATGAGATGTACCTCCAAAAAGCAGCTCAATATCAATGTGGGAAGTATATTGGTGCAGACAAAGAAGGAAATCTGTATAAAGGTATTGTTGCCTTTATGGTTGTTGGTCTGAGACAAACATCACCTTTTGTAGTTCAAGCTATCCCAGAGGTAACATTTACTGGTCAATGGTTATCAGAAAATATTGCCGAGAATATAAAAAATCTTGCTTGTGCTGGATTTTGTGTTAGAGCACTAGTCACTGACAATCACTCAGCAAATGTTAATGCATTTCGATACTTAATGGAACTTTTCAACTCAGATTCACCTCTTTATTTTGAGCACCCACTAAATCATGGAAAGCGAACATACATGTTTT
>JAAAKL020002101.1:0-27561 GCA_010016065.2 Carybdea cf. marsupialis auct. non (Linnaeus, 1758)
ACCTATAATTCAGCAACCGCTCAACATAGAGCGAATTTAAATAACATAATTCGTACACATCAGCTTACTCCATCAAATGATAAGTACCGACCTCTGGCAAACACTGCCTTTCGATTGAAAAACATTAGAGTGAACTTACATACTATATACAACAAACAAAAATTATAACGGTTTTTTGTCAAGTCACAGGGACTAAGCGATTTTACTCTGTAACTTCCAACAATGTGGTAGGCCTATAGTCCGACTTCACTTTACCCCTCGGATACGAATAATTTACATATATTTCTCGAATATGTAGCGTTCAAAACTCTCTTTAAGACACGACTATTTCTGGAAGACAAAGCAAAAACTGTACTATAATTTCGATTAAGTAGTAAAATCCCATATTCAGTCACAAGATGCTGCCTGGTGATAAATGGGTGCATATTAAGACGATTGCTTCTCTTCACATGACCCATTTCTGCCCCTCGAATAAATATCAAAGGGCAATGCTCACGTCAAGTTAGTCAATACTCTTGCTGGCCAAACCTGGCATGGTTTATGGTCCCAAGAACGGTAATCAAAGAACCACCAGAATTGGAGATGAAAAACCAGGACCTATCGTCACCTTGAAATAATGCAATTGCAATTGTTGTTGCGTTGTAAAACTCTCCCTCGATCACCGAGCATCCACATCATTCTCAAGGGCAAAACGAAAGAGAGGCTCCAATCAGCATCTCTGATTCAAATTCCATATTTTTAATGACATAAATAAGTGAAACAATGATGAAACATTCTATAAAATATGCCCATTTGGACTTTGACCGGCTTTTTACTGTGCTTTTGAAATCTCTAGTGACTTCAACGAAGATAATCGCTTTAAAAGTCGGACCTCGATCTGGAAAAAGAATCAGCGATTCTTTGCATGACGGATGTCGCTAGGAGAAGTACCTCATAACACGTCAGAGAGACCGCAAGTTACGGCTGGTTAACAATAATCATGGAAAGAATCTACAGCCTTCCAAGTTATGATCATTGAGACACGTTCTCAACCACATGGGTAAATTTACCCTGAGCTCCTGATCCTAACTCGCTTTTTAGAGCTGTGTTGAACAGATCACTTCTTGTACCAGGAGCTAAAACCAAGATGTGGCTTTTCATTAGTTTTAACACAGAAATTCTTTCATAATTTCTTCCTCAAAGTGATGCATCTTTCTCTGCCTATGGGTGCAATTCCTGACGGCCTTGAAAAACAGCTGCCATCATCAAGATATAGATGAATAAATTAGAGCTCAGAAAACATTCTATTTTTCACCAACTAAAGACAGTATATAAAGGTTATGCATGTCTGACTGGCATGAAACTGCTCCAGATTTTCCCCAAGTTTTGCTGACTATCTTCCCTTTTCCTGAGGGTTTCCCTGACGTTAGTGCAAGTACCTATACTCTAATATATCGGGCATGTCGTCTGTGCAGGACGAGTTCTGCAAGGCGCTTCTTTGTTGCAACCAATGCATTTTTACATATTTACTTTTGCAGAAAATGTCGAGCGTTTCTTGAATAATACAAATTGTTGACTTTACACGACACTCTCTAGTGCAATGTTTAAGTTTGAGTAAACATTGGTACGAAAGGTCTGGTGTTCGACCTCTAGAAGTACATATACATATATAGCATGGCAATTGAACAGTGGGTGACAATTCTATATTTGGCTATCAAACGCACATAATTAAAATTCACCTTCTACATTCTGAATTGAGTGATCCTGTTTTAGATAAAAGCTTTCAGGTTATTCACGTAAGCTTGATTTGCAGGATGCGTTAGTGGCGGTGACTGTTTCTGTTTATAGATACTCTATTACCTTCACCATATGATGGCAGCTACAAAAACCCATAATCTGCCTCAGTTAAGTCAATATGCAAAAGTAATATTTCCCATCTTAATAAATAACAACACATCTACTAAAGATTTGTACGAATTTTTAACTTTGAGTGGAGTAAGGGGGGAGGGGGTCCTGCTAATGGTACAGCTATATCTAATGCAAGAGTAAATTGGCCTCAGAAAACTGAACTTATCAAAGTAATTGAAATGTTTAAATCAGTTTTGATCAATCACTAAGAATTAAATGATGAAATGGACATCATGACACTGTGCTCATTTAAGGGATTGTATAAGGTTTGGATGAAATTCGTTTTGAGGAGGGACACATTTAAAGTTACAACATGGTGTGACTACATGGTGTGCTCACTGCCAATTTGATAACACTCATTCAATAGTTTTGGGAGCATTACAGTACTTTCAGTAAAATGATGTCTCTTGATGATTCTTGAGATGCAGGGTTCTTGCAAACACAGAGCCCCTAGGGGGTCTAATGTATATGGGCTTGGGTGGTATGTGAAGTTTCAAGTCTTAGTATAGGTATTGACTATAGGCATAAGAACTGATCCATAACCTTTGGCTGTTTCAAGGGGGGGTTTTTTGGGGGGTGGATTGCAAAAATATCTGTTCCATTGTCCATGCATAACTTTGGGGCTATGCATGACTACTAGACGTATCCATCCTTTTACCGAAATAAACATCTACACAGAAAAACCTTTCAAGGAAGCGTTTACTTTGTTCCAAAAGTTCACTTTTTCTACATGTTTTTCTACTCTATTTTTCATGGGACCACTATTAACTATTTCAGTGAAGGATCCAGGAATAGAAGAGGATAACTATTTATATCATTCTTTTGCAACCTTCTGGTGATAAACCTAGAGCTCTCTTTTCTTAGAACAACTTCCAGAAAACTATATCACCCTGTGTAGTAAATCAAATTGTGTTGAAGTTGGGTTTTATCAGTTTTAAAGCTGTGCAATCCCCTTTACAGGGGCTATGGCAGTGCCCATGTACATGGGACTTACTACTGGAGCATCGAGCACTTTAAGACCCCATGCTCTTCCTGACATCACTCATGGCCCTTCTGGGATTTGAGCCTTGACCCCCTTGATATGAAGGCAAGGAGCATATCCACTTGGCCACCAGAGCTGTGCAAAAGTGCATGTGCAAAACCAAATCAATGCTGGGAGATAGTACTTTGTTTCAGTCACCACTTTGATGATTCCTGACCTAACCATGATGTCAAAACAATCTGCCTGAAAACCACTAGCTTATATCAGACTCTACAGAGATATTGAGATATAAGGTATGCAATGATAACCACTATATATGGTACTATAAACACCTATGAAATAAATCAAATGTAATAACCCCCAAACAGAATTAATCATAAGTCAAGCTTAGTCAGGGGCAGCTTTAGTCTATCAGTGAATGGACCTCCTTAGTGTAGTCCCTGTCATATAACTTGTGGTTCTACCACTTCTTCATTGTCAAATGGGTCTTCTCTGCCTTCAGGCATTTTCAGGAATACATACACTTAAGCTAGACACTGAACAATCGAATTTTAAGAAACCTATCTGATAGTGAATCACATTATTTCATCTACTGTATAAAACAAATGATCTACATTGTTTGCCATCTCTGTAGAATGAAATCATTTATATTTCTACGCAAGAATATAGCAGATTTTGTAAATTTGTAAATTGTTTGAAGAAAGGGTGCACTGGATTTCCCCCATGTCACCTGGTGTTAAACTTGCACTCTTAAATTCAATGCTACAAAACAGCATCATAGTCTACAGCTTTGGATTCAAGTAAAAGTTCAGCAGATGGCAAACAATGTGATACAATTTGTCACAATTTTTCATTGTCATAAAGTCAGAGGTCCACTACAGTTTCCTTACAACAAGGATCCACTGTTTATAGTTTGGATATCAAAGAAATTTGGGTCAATTTATGCAAAACAATTTTCTTTATTGCAAAATTGTAACACAATGTCGAGGGTATGTGTGATGTCATGATTTTTAAAAATGTTGGAACTGTGGGAAAAATACTCAATTTTCATGCTGCCCTATTAGTAAGGAATATAAATGGACAAAATTGAGAGTGTTACCTTTCCCAACACTGAGACATCAGCTTTCAAAAGTTTTAATCTCTCTAACAAAACCTCATGATATGATCATGGGTCCTAACAAAAGGAACCAAGGAATATTAACAGAGTTTTGTTCAGAGATTTATTAATTAAAATGTCTCTAGTTTTAACACTACATACACTACAGGTATTGTATTTTAAGAAACAGCCTAATCCAGGGTTGCCTTTAGATATCTCGAGTCACACTATTTTTTAAACTTTTGATTTGAGATGTGATCACTTTACCTCCACAAAGTGGCAAAGAAAGTAAAGAAAGTGGCGTAGAGCCTCATTCCAAACAGCTTAAGCTCCACCCCTCTCCCTTCTCAGTGGCTTACACCAGTGAGTATCTGCAGCTAATCTTGGAAATACCTGATATAATCATAGAATCAATTTCTAAAAACTGCCTTAGATACTTCAACACAATATGAAATTTACATCCAGTGCAAGTGTGCATGTAAATGTTTTGGGGGTTATGTGAATCACTTTGTTGCACTCATTATTTATCAGGATGGTGGGGAAACTTATTTTGGCTCTCCGTTTTACAACTTGAGTAGAAACTCCAGCCGAAACGAAAATTTCACCGAATAAAAAGTTAAGAAACGATGAATCTGATCTGCATGAAAATACATAAAAGTAAACAGAACTCCTCTTTCATCTTGGGTACCATAATAGATGACAACATAAAAGCATTTCTATGAGAAAGAAATTGCGCAATTAAGAAAAAAATTCTTTAGACATTATCTTTAACTAATACTAGTACTAAATTGAGTGGGAAGAGAATGTATCTAGCCATGGATACTGCCAAAGCAGACTTGGGGAGTGCACAACAAAAATACCAGGGCACTGCGCAGATTGCATAAATGAGCTTATCCTAACCCACGCCCATAAACTAAGGGCACTTGTAAATATAATATATCGACGGATAAGGTCCACAGACTCCCACTATCACTGCTATGGATTTGAAAATCGTGCCGTTCCGCGCCAGAGAACGAACTTTGTTCCGCCTCATTAGCTCCGTTTGTGACTTGCACCAATGCCTTCTGGACTTAGCAAAAATAAGCTCCGGGACAGTTGAATACGCTTCATCTTTTAACCAGAATTCACGATCCTAAATCAGTTATGGAGATATTCGATCTCATGTATTTCCATGGGTGAATGAAGCATTTAGTAATACAAACCGTTCCTTCACATGTAAGCGAGTGATTAGTAGCCACATAGGTCGGCTTAAAGACACTGTGAGGACTCGGGCACGAAAATGTGTTTGCTATCGAACTTATACGCTATTATTGACATGTGCTGTACGGCATTAGCCGGTAGTGAGCACTCCTAGTAGGTTAACATTAAAATATTGCAGAAAAAGTATGAAATCGTTGATATAACATTGTTTCTCCGGAGTTCTTCAACTGAGTAAGACATCGATGATCGAGTACTCAGTTGAGTGGAAACTATTGTGAAACACCAGACAACAACAAAAGAAATGACAAATGTCCCAATACCCCAGGGTATTGTTTGCTTTGCTATACTTTGACAGCAGTGAAAGCACTTGCAAAGTCATGCACATACAGATGACAACAAAAAATACAGCAAAGAGCTTGACACCATGTAATACTCGTTTGAATACCCGTCCAAGTCGGGGTTTTCTCTGAAACAATAAATCTCATAAATTTCTGACCAACATTAACACTTTAGGTTATTGTAGGGGCCTGTACATGAATCAAACTCACTACCAACATGGTTTGTGCAGAAAAGAGAAACAGCGATACACCAACATGATATTGAAGATGGAGAAGCTGAAGCAGCAAAATGAATGTAAGTTATGTATTCCAGGGTCTTACCTTGTATTCTGTCCGTTTCACCAAACAATAAGTCCAGACCAGATAAATCTAGTTATACAGAAAGTATATTTGCATGTTCAGAATAGATGATTCCACTTTCACAATCGATTGTGTGCCATGTTTCAATTTCATGAGTAAACTAGGAATACGTTGTACCTAAGGGCGAACTGGGCGGGTAGGATTTCAGGTAAGTCGAAATTTCAAAAGGACGTCGGATACCGGAGAACCTTACTTCTATTTTGGAGGTGTTAAATATCACGTGTACCTCTTCGACTTCGACCAATCACAACTCGTCATCTATTGTTCTTCTCAGCTGATCTTGAAAACAAGGAGGTTGCTCTGAAAGAATCCACAAACAATAGACACGTGCCAAACGCCAAACTGATCCGACAGAAGAAATGAAGTACAATACAGTTCTTCTTAGGAGGTTGGTTAATACAGCATACTTAACTCTTGGAGAAGATCCGACTGAGACAAAGAAGTCTGTTTATTCGACATGAAGTCTTGATACCTAAAAGGGGTGGGGAGATCGCAAGTTGCATGGCTTTCTCCATCAGTTGAGAGATTCTTGGACGTACGGTGGTTTTGGAGGGTACATGACCAGGGAGCTAGTGCAGTATTGCACCACCCCTACGAAAATCGAGAAATAGTATTCTAAAGCTAAAATAAGTACGGCAATCGATTCTACAGTATTTATGACACATTTAAGCGGGAATATAAGGCACATATTAGATATAGGTAGTGCATCGTTACAGGATTGAAAAGTTGTTACTCGTGACAACCGTTGCACCTATAGCCGTCAACTTACGCGCCGTTAACTTCAACGAAGGTGAGTGAAATTGGCAATGATGTTCGTGTGTAATGTTGCAAGAAAGTAATTTTAAGTCATTTATGTACTACGTAGGAATAGGTCTCGTTCTAATTTATGCTGTAAGATAAAAAGTCACATTTTCCTGTCCATAGTTCATCGGCATTTTTGACAATGGTAACGCACTATCGTAAACATCACGCTTGACCTTGATTGCAACCAGAGATTATGAAATTGTGTGTTTCATAATCTCTGTTGCAACACAGTAGCAATATATCATAACTTGAATTCGGTTATGTAAAAAAAGACAACACATCCTACTTCATTTCCCAATGTTAGAGTCCTTCATATATATGAATATCCTTTTATTTATGAAGGTTATCAATTTCGAACTAAGATTCAACGACCCGCCTTTTTATAACTTCTGGCATCAGATCGCCACAGAATTGTACATTGTAGGGTAGGCGTTTAAACCGTTTCTTAATCATATGATATATAAACTATATGTGACTTGTATTCACGTTTACTTGTAATATGAATACCGTAGAATCGATTTCTGCACTTAGTTTTGCTTAGAATACGTATATTTCTCGATTTTCGTGGGGGGGGGGGGGGGGGGAATACTGCACTAGCGCCAGAGGCCAGAGCCCGAATAAAGTTTGCGGGACCTTATGACGTGAGGAATCGCAAGACGGTGAGGCTGGTATGCAGGCACTGTGTTTTCTCCAGTATGTAATCACAGCTCCCAATTCTTCGTATGAGTGATGTTGGGGCATGAAATTAAACTTCGCGACCGTTGGACAAGTGGCACTTTCTTGGAATACCGGCTTTATACTGGCAGCTCTGTTTGTCGGTTTTCGCTTAAAGAAAGTAAATACAAAATGTATCAAAAGGGGTCAATCAAATATCAAGAAGAGCTACTCATAGAGATAGAAATCGGTAGAAAATGGGTAGAACAGTTTAAAAAAAGCACATTTACATTTTTAAATATTGCATCTAGACTTAAAGGTATGTAATCTAAAACTTTACAAGGAAACATTGTCAAAAGAACCATGAAATGTCCTGAAATATTGCACTTCTGTTCGTTTGGAGCCTTCAGGTAGTCTATCATTGAAGAATCCTGACAGATGCCATCCAATAGAAGACAACTTGTAGTTCGAAATCACTTAAACTGAATAACTGAGTGATACCATGAACTGTTAATTGAGGCATACAGTGACTAATTAAAGTAATAAATGTTACAGTTCTAAGCCCTCCCGAAGCTTATCCTTGTTATGTTTGTTGATAAAGGTATGATCTCCTTCCAACTCAGAAAGGTATGGGTAAATTTTTTGTGTGATGGTTTGGCTTCGTTATTTTAAAGCACTATGATGCCACTAAACGCGATTGTGTTTTTTTGAAGAGAAAATGGTGCCTGTTGTTAATATGTGGACGCATCTTCCTATATTTGATTTTCAGAACCGCGCTAAACTTTTTGCACAGAGTAAGAGTAGATATTTATGCAAAGAGAAAAGGGAAATACATGAAGGAAATGAGACCATCAAGAAAGTAATAGTTCATTTTTCTATTTACAATATTTTTCGCTTCACTTCGCTATTCTTTCTTTGTCTCCCTAATGATTGCATTCGACCAGCGTTACAGCAACACACAGGAAATCGCAAGCTGCATAACAAGCAATAAGCACTTTTGATGTAGTGGACACATGCTCACATAGGAGACCATGTACAAAGTTTGGCTCATGAGGTAAATTTCCGCAATCAATACCTCTCCTCTCTTGTTCATCTTTCATGCAGTGCCCTCTTTATTTGTATGATATTTACTGACATTCCAAACCCTCATCCTAACCCAATCAGAAACAAGCATGGGTTAAGCCAACATATGTAACTTGATCATTATGATGCAACATTGATAAGTGCTCGTGTTTTTACATGACGTCATCAATTGCGTACGTATCTCGTCTGGAAGAGTTGCAAATTTACTAGAGTACAGACAACGAGTCTGGCGTCGAAAATGGCTGAGATCACTCACAGCCTCATAGAAGGCAGATGGGTGTCGCTGTACGCATTTTACCTGAAACTATAGCATTTTGCTTGAAATTATCTTAAACATCTTGCTCTAGGGTGTAAAACTCCTTACGCACTCCCGTCGCCACCTCACCGATCATGGGAGACTCGACTAGAGATTCTGTAGCATTTTGGATGGAGAATGACCAGGACAGAAATGTGCACCTTGTAAAATTACTTGCTGCATCAGTAAAAGTCTCAATTATTTCCCAAGTCTTATTCCCTCTGGAAACCATTACTGAAACCGAAATTTTACGTGCGCAGATTGATGGCCACGTGTGGACTTCTTACAGACAGGTGGTGAAGGTGTAATACATCAGGCCAGGGTGACTCAATATTACAAGTACTTTAACAGATGCTTAATTGTTTGAATGGCCCTTTCTAAAAGACCACTTAATGTCTCCTCATAAAGTCCAACTTTGTACTGCAATTCGTTTGTGGCTTTCCAAATTGATATTTCGGCACTGAATTAACCCTGGGCCCATAACCATAAATTTCGCCAAGTCGGGCAGAGTTCAAGGTTATATAAATCAATCAAACGTATGGTTTAGTCATAATCAGTAATAAACTTCGATATATTTCACTTCAACATGATAAACTCCAACCGACATCCTTACAGCATAAAACAATCAACTGAATTACTTGACTGACTCACAAGTATATAAAAGAACGTGAGATTGAGGTGATAACCTCGTAATCCAGGCAAAGCCTCGTGAGGGTTGGCGCATGATTAATTTGAATCCTAATAAATTAATAGAACCAAGTCTCCAAGCACGAACATTATTTCTATCTGAATGACCTTTTGTCAGTGACCACCTCATTCATTGAATCACTTCTGCCATGTACGAAGGTGTTTTCTCTTTGAATGACATCCTCTGAGTAACCAAATCACTCATAGAATCACTTCTACTAATCACGAGCGTGCTTCTATTTGACTGACCTCTTGTCAGTGAACATCTCATTCATAGAGTCACTTCTTCCATGCACGATGGTGTTTTCTATTTGAATGACCTCTTGTAAGCGAACATGCACGAAGGTGTTTCTTTTTTAATGACCTCTTCTAAGGGACAACTCCACCAACTTTCTATATGATCAACGGCCTGTATTTGATAGGTTAGGCAGCAAGGTGAATTCTCATGAATAGTTTGGCTAAATTGTCTATCTAACTCGAGAGTTCATTACGTCATTATCTGACCGCAAGCAAGTAATCAAGCAGTTGTAACTGCCGTTAAGTACTTGTAAATATACACACCTAAGTGTAGACTTCAGATAAGTAAAACTCCTAGTTGGATCATCACAAGGGCTCGCAGTTTGGAATCAGTAGTAAAATGGGCATTATCTGCTTCAGTCACAACACGTCCTGAAGTGTTAAAGGCGATAAAATAATCAGGAAATAGTAAAGGAAAGTAGGAAAGGAATGGAAAGGAAAAATGATGAGAAGCTAAGGCAATCTATCATTCTTAACCAATTTTAATACATTTTCGAGAGTTTCGAGTCGGTCATTTAGTGCAATGTTTCATAGTTCTTTTGCTAAGATTTTACTAATCATGAGCTGTGAAGAATTATACATTGTTGTTTCCAGATTCTGGCCAATAATTTACAGTCACAATTGAGATCATTAGTGTTTCAATGGCATAGTCAACTTGAGAGCCTGGGAGCACATGTCGCTCTAAGCGCTTATAAAAACCTACATACAGTAGGTATCCTCTTAGGACCTGCGGAAGGACATATGTAAAGGTAGTGAGAATGTAAATAATCAAGGTGGTTATTTACTATTTATTCTCTGAACATCAATTCTGTAGTATTTATATGTATATATATATATATATATACATATATATATATATAACTCATAAACATGAAGTGCTTGGGGCGCTGGCCCCGTTCGAACCCAGGATCTCCCACTCCGTAAGTACTCAGGCAGACGCACTAGCAATCATGAAATGCATACGGAGCTGGCGGGGATCGAACACAGGATCTCCCACACGAAAATTTAATACTATATATATTTATGGGTTTATATCTGTTTATAGTTATCCATATCTATATATATAAGCATATATAAAATCGACACAAAAAATAGTCTGGCTCCTTCTTGTGGCGAGCCCTCAGAAATTAACTTCGTTCATTTGGCACTCGTACAGTCGTTTGTTGCTGGTTTATAAGCAATGTCATAACATTACTAAAATTTCGACTTGTAAATACATTTCTTTCTGCACAAGCGTGGATGAAAGTTAACAAGAGAAATATTTACAAAAACTATATTTAAAACTAAAAAGTGAAAGGAAATTCTTATATAGGGCATACATAAAGGAAGATATTCTTTGATAATACATAGAAAGCTTTATTGAGAACCTGCCAAACATTCCCAGGGGACGCATGTTTTAAAACTACTTTGTAATTGTTTCAAGAAACCTTCAATCTGAGCTAGAATGCTTCTTTTTCTAATAATCATAACAATAGGCCTGCTAGTACGTAGTTCTACTTTTGATTTCTATTCATCACGAGTCTCGTCTTGAGAACCCCACTATACCTATAGGGTGTTGTTGGAAACCGTCTGACTACCCAAACCGTTTTGCTACATTTGCCTCGTTCTCACATATACTGCCTCATTTTCAACTATATGTTGAGCCTGTATGAATGAGAGGTAGAAAAATTCCACTGGAGTATTGGCCTTGTCACATCAAGTACCAGTACAAAACAGACCTGTAAACATTGTTTTTGTCTGACATCGTTTATGTCGACAGATCGAATGTCCTCAGATAACTCGTTTCCATTCCTGCGCAAAACGTTCAGCTGGACCATCTAGCTACCTTTTTCGACCTCTCATTCATACAGGTTCACCGTCTAGTTGAAAATAAGGCAGAATATGCGAGAACGAGGCAAATGTAGCCAAACGATCCGGGTATCCGAGTGTCAGCCCATTGTAAAAATGCAGCATAGGACCGTCTTGAGAAACCCGCCCCAATGGGGAGGGTGATAGCGCCAAGCAAGGCCTCTCCTCTCGTCAAGGGAGGGGCCGACGCCACAAGGGTCGCCCTGCGTGACTAGAGCGGTCGGGCACTACTTGCAATGACTAGGCCGTCTTGAGGAACCATCCCAAAGATACAGCCGTCGGAAGCTGTAGAGATGCACTTCTTATCTTCTATCTATATTGTGGTTACTTCCATTTCGTTTAGACCCATTGGTTTAAATATCCCAAGTTTAAGCTGCCAAAGGATTCTTTCCGGCGTAAAACAGTCTTTGTTTTTGCTTCATCTATAAGTTTAAAACTCAAGTTGGTCATACCATGATGGTAGCATTTTGGTGCCGCAAAATGTTGAAAAGGACCGCTTTGTAAGACACATTTCCTGTTCCCCGGAGTTTTCTTTATAAAATATCGGTATTGTGATTTTTTGCTGTTAAATTTCACACAAAAAGCAGTTATTCTACTTCCCAGATGTTGGAGGTTACAGGTACACAACCCCCTTTAAGCAGCAATGTAGTGGGCCCGTAGAATATTGTATATATATGCTCGCCATCACTATCCGAAAAGGTCGAGGTGTCTGTGATCATAGACTTTATAAAATCTATGCTGTGATGTAATTGCATACACAACATTCCTAGCTACATTGAAGTTTTCTAAGTTTGGTACTAACCAATCTATCTTGTAAGGATTCAGCCCTTCTATATGCGACTAGTGGCCGTGATAAAAAAACCTGTCATGTTCCTCTTCACAGGCAAGTATATTAAAATTGTTATTTATGATCTTAAGCACTCTCCTGCTAAGAGCTTGATGATAGGTAAGCGTCAATATGTCTCTTGGTGTTTTGATGCTTGTCATTGCAACTCGATCCGTAGGAGTAATAAGAGTTGAACGATCCTGACCTCTGACCCTGTTGATTTGCTCTCGGATGAGGTTGTTTTCCAAACATCGTGCCTGAAGTCATTCCTCTGATTCATTACACCTAAAATTGAAATTACTATCCTCAGAGCATATACGTCTAAGTCTTAAAAGCTGGCTGCACGGAGTAAATAGTTTGGTGTTGTAAGGGTGGCATGATGTAAAATGAAGATATTGGTTGGCATCGATTTGCTTAACGAAAAGGTCTGTCTCAATTTTATCATCATTCACGAGTAGATTGATATGCAAAAATTCAATGTTGGATGTCGAATGGTTGAAAGTGAATTTGAGGGTGGGATGGAGAGAGTTTCGATAGCATATAAACTCTAAAAACTTTTCTTAGCCGTGATGTCATAATATAAAAATATCGTCGATGTACCTAAACCATGCGATGGGCTTCAGGCTGTAATCCCAAAGCATCTTTTCCTTAAAGTCTGCTAAAAATATTATAGCGTAAGGGGGCGCAAACTTCGTGCTAATGGCGTCGGCGAAAAACCAGTCTTGCTCTCCCCAGTGAACTCGAATCTGTAAAATAATTCAAGTTCAATAGTATAGTTTATACTATCGGTAATCAATCAATCACAACGCTGAATACGTATATGGCTGTAAAGGTTTTATATGCTGGTTACACTATCATCTAAGAACCGTGCTAGGAACCGTGCTAGGAAGATCGTACCAAATAATAAGCCAATTGACATAACGCATGCCATGAACCATTAAGAGTGCATAAATTCTACAAAATAGGGCTACTCATTCGTTTTCCCTCCTTCTTTTGTTCATGGTGAAGATCAGTCGTTGTAGACGTTGTTCAGTGAAAATGTGTGTGGGGAGGGGGTTGGGGGGTGTTGGCTCTATCCTTTTAAGACTTAATTTCAACATTGTATGTGCACATGAATTGTATAAAGCAGGGAGAAGTTGAATACCGAATAGTTTTGTCTGGTCTATCTACAGTTTAGTCTCAAGCTGCATTTATCAACTGTGGGATGATTAACCATAGGCAGCACCTAAAGTTCTCAAATTTGGCGAGTTGTGATCCGTTGGAAACAACGACTGTGAAAAGCAGATTCGAAGCCGTGCCAGGTCCTTCTGAGCGATTACATGGGTGATTATGTCCCGTGAACTGGACCAGTATCCTTGCTCAGATAAACCGTGCTAAATGTTTACATGATGAATTTGAATCGTGCCAGGGCCTAGCACAGTTCTCGGAGCTGTCCTCAAACAATAGTGTGAACTGGGTCCAATGTCAAATATGGCAGCACTCTTTGGAAATGTTCTGTGCGTTGGCATTGACCATTGAAACATCATTGATGGATATGACCTTTTGCAATAAAGTTGAAGCTTTGCTACCACATTTATCGTAGTTTTATTCTGTATCATGCACGCTACCTAATTTCTTCCAAGGTTGAGTTTCCGTTGGTAGGGGGGGGGGATACCAAAAAAGATAAATATTTTAACCCAAATTCTGTGATTCATTTTCCCTGTTCTATCAATTTTCTTTTTGTTGCGGTTCTTATTTAAATGTAGGAAGCAATACAGAGACTTGCATGCAATTGATTGCACTATACTAAGCGGTGAGTTCGATTTCTCTGCAACTGTCATAAAAATAAATTGAGTTTTAGGAATAACAATCTTACATAACAACACAGTTTGCGCTTCTAATGGTACCAAATTTGTCTTTATATCAACTTGTTAAAGTCCCGACTCGAAATTTGACTGCACTAACCCGTTAGTTCAGCACTCCTTACTACACTACACCAAAAGAAGACACTATGACGGATCGATTATACAAATATGCCAACAGAGGTGTTTTTGTACAAAAGGGAAATTGTAACATTAGAATATTGTGCTATTCGTTCTTCTTAGGAGCTTTATAACGTAATCCCTATCTTCATAGCATTAAAACGAGAAATCCGGCGATTGTTTGAAAGTTGATTCGAGAGTCAGCCATCTGAATTTACTTTGGGATAATAGAAACGGTTAATTTTGATATACATGATATACATGCCTTTAGTCAAGATTATCCTCAAGCTTGGCTTTCTGTTCTCTTAATCCTCAAGATTAATAATAAACTAACATCTAAGATACGGTGGGAAGCTGCGGCAAAATCGGTTCCATTGGCCAACTTGCTCCCCTGAATATCAAACTACAACGTAATGTAACAAAATATTATACACCCGACATTTAGGAAGTATAAAAATTTCATGACTTGTACTCAACAGGTACCCATAGCATAGAAACACGTCATTATATCGTGAGTCTTGGGTTCGAATCATGGTGGTAACATTAGAAAACTTTTCTCAGTGACCTCTCAGGCTTGATGTTTCAAATCCTCTCTTCTTGGAAAATGCGTATTTATTACTACTTTGAACTCTCGTCAAAAGAAGCTTTCTAAGTAAACCCAGTTTGCAACTGGAATTGTATTTAAGAAACGAAATACTAAATATCCTGTTCCTTTAAGGCGAACATTTAACTCCAAGTGGTGACCATTTCAATAGGAGTTGACAGGCAATTTTCTAAACATACATGACGATTCTTTATGCCATAGGTGAAGCTCTCTTCCTCCTGATCTTTCATTCCTTTCTGCCATGCGCGGATCCAGAGGGGGGGACCATGCCCCCCAAACGTTAAAATTTCAAAGTTTTATATAGGCTTTTCTGCTACACCCTTGGCTGAGTGCCTGGGAGTACTTATATTTTTTCCAAATGGCCCCCAAACTCAAACGCTGGATCCGCCCCTGCTTTCTGCCCTCAAGAAGTTTCAGGTTCCAGAAATCTGTGTCTCATTTCATTCACATTTGCCCTGGTTCCGTTACGTAAAATGTATAGATTTCTATAGCAACTGTGTCTACATATGACTGATGCAAGAACACATATTTTTAGGCCACACTTGTTTATATAAACAACTCCTTCATTGATACTACTGTGGTACTTTACAATGGTACTTGAGACTTGCTACACAGAAACGTAATTTGAGAACCTATGAAGCAGTGTATGTACTTCTGTGAAACCAACAGAGAATATTCCGTGTAAGTTCTTAAAACTTACTTTGAAAAAACCCAGCAATGTGACTAACAAGATTCGAACCGAAGGCTACACTGTCGCAGCGCTTTGCTCTAGAAACTTTGTCACTTTGACCTACTTCGCCCCCAATTCGAATTGCACCCAATTCGAATTGCACCCAATTCTATGAAATGAGGAAGGTCAGTTTGAAACGCTGAAAAATGGGGTTAAAGCTGGCACCCCCGTGTAGCGTACCCTCTGGAAACGCTGCTGGTCATTATATGACTTGACAAGCCTTAGATAATTGTTAAATAGGAATACTCTTTGCCGCTATTTATAGATTCACGCTAATGGATCTGCGTTGTCTCGCACGACAGACCGCGGTGCTGCGTGTATAAGTATAACTGCTGTTAAATCCTCAGTAGCCAATTACTTTGAGTCTCTCTAGCAGTTGAAAACTTAGTTCTATCTATGGAGTCTGTGCTAAGAATTCATCAAAAATAGAGCGGATGTGCTGTCTACCTTGTCTGGTTTCTGTCTCCAATGATCCACTGGCGTAGCAAACGAGACGACGTCTTAGTTTTGGTACTGCAAATATTTATACTTATCATTGACATCACGTTTGAACACAGTGACGTTTGTTTGGAAATATGTGCTTCTCGATTTCAAATAGGCAACTTAAGCAGTTTCAAATATCAAGAATGTGGTATGATCACAGGCTGTCATATTACGTCAACCTATTCCGAGTTTTGACCAACAGCGCTTACGAACGTCAAGCTTAAGACATATAGATATGCGTTTTCCTTATCCTTAGGGACATTTCTTGCCGTCTAGGAGTCGTCACCGACTCGTAGCTACTGGATCCTCCAGCGTTCCCTAGACAGCCATGCCCATCACAGGGGTGGCAAATGAGCGATTGGAGGTGAGAAATAAATAACTACAACACCATTATTCACTATTTGCGTCTCTACGGCAATATTCTGATCAGGGTTGGGGGTTGCATCAGTTTCCTTTCCTGTTAAAGAGACATTCAATTAGTGTTACGTTACAGAACAAAGGAAAGTGCTTGGAATACCTATCCTCGTAAGATATACCATGTTTAGCAGTGGACGATATCTTACTACAAGCAACCGGTTGATTTCCTACGTGTTGCTACGAACAAAGTCAGGAGCAGGAATCATTTATCAAACAGCACATTCTTGACTTTTTCGACTCTGGGCCTTGAGCGTCTCACACCCCCTGATGAGCCCTAGGCATGCCATATATTATAGTATTCACATATTTTGGTAACAATTCACGTAAAAGATTGGGCGCGACCTCTCAAGCGTACTCGCCATGCATAAAGAAGAAACAGACAGGCACACGGGGGACTGTTTATATATTTTCCAAACAATTCGAAGTGTGTTTCACAGACCAATGTTGTTCTTATGGAAAGAAATCAATCTACATAAAATTGATTTACATAACCTTCAAAAGTAGCTTAATTCTTTATCCTGAAAAGTCCTGAAGATAGGTTCCGTTGGTACTGATTATGCCGACCAGTAGCTAAAAACGTGTGGATTGGGTAAATTCTTGAAAGAAATGAAGGTTTTATCATTGCCTGATCACTATGCAAGGGCACTCCAATATCTATATAAGGGTTTACTAAAAAGGAGAGTTTGTTTAGCTGAATGAATACGGGAGTTCCCTGGGGGTAGACACATTTCAATGATCAGGACCAGAGCGTGGGTCACGGGGTCGAGTAACGTTGGTGACATAATATTCTACTTCTGTAGTAAACGTCTTCATTTTTCTGCGTAAGCTGCAATTTATCCACAAAATCCTGCAGAGTCCAATTGTTAAAACGTGGTGTTGATACATTTAAACCACTCTGTGATAAATTGCGGTAGATAAATAACAATAATGGTAATAAACTAGAGGTAATTGGGAAAGGATGTATTGCTTAGCAAGCCAACTATAGCCGTGTAAGCAAGATATCTTCCTTCGTTGTCAATGTTTAAGTCAAGTAAAAAACAGTCAATATCAGGGCCCACGCCACAGGGGGGCCATGCCCCCCTTTTTTGCTAAAATTGATGTTTTTTGGCTGAAGGCACAGTTATTAACTTGTTTTTGAGTTCTGAAGATGCAGTTTCTGTTATTGGGAAGAACTTAAAAGAGAGTTCTTTTTTTTGTAACAGCACCTACCTCGACGGGCCTATTTCGACATCTTTAGAAAAAATTTCTGCCCCCCCCCCCACTTTTAAACCTGTGGAGTGGGCCCTGGGGAATCACGTACCGTATATAAGATACGAAGAGACAATACCTCTTTTTCAGTCAGACTGTTAGAACCACATAATAGAAAAAAGGCAGAAAAGACAGTAGAGCTCGCATCCTTTGAAGTATTGTAAAGAATATTTGTGCCCCATGAAACGCGCAAGCTCCGTTTTCATTATGAGGCCAAATGTAAAACTGCAAACGGTTTGCATTTTCGTTCGAACTTCGGTGACGGCTTTTCTGCCCTACGCAAGGTAACTGCATTCTCACCTTACAGTTGGGATCAGACTTGATTGCAATGAGTTAAACAAAGAAAACGGAATATTGGTTGCTTTAGTAACAGATTTTGCAGCAATCTGGTGTTATTTCGTAAATTAGTAAACATGCGAAAGCCTCGTCTATAAGGTGTTCTTTTCACACACAAGTACTGTTGTTAACCTGAGTCAGAGTACTATCAATAAAGACAGCCATCAGTTCATGAAAACATCATAATCTATTGACGCTATAAGTAATCAAATACCTATCCTCTACATTTCAAACTCACAAGAGTTCGTCCTTTCGCATTTAATCCTTCGTCTAATCCATCCACCAATCCCAACTTATACTAGCCTATGGAGCCTGGACCTAATATCACCTGACTCCACATATTACCATATTTAGAATATTGAACAACTTGTTAACAGTTGTCAACAGTATTAGTATGATTAAGTACCAAAAAAGGGGTGTGAATACTCCCCTCCATGATTTTTACACTTTAAATGTTGAATACTTTGGAGTATGTCACCTGTTACGAAAAGTTGTAAAAACCTAGGAGTTAAACATTATATATTTCTTCTCTACACAGATTGGTAATCCTGATGCTTGTATCCTTTCACCAATCCATCCACCAATCCCTCCTTACAATCCCTACTTATACTAGCGTATGGAGCCTGGACATAATGTCACGTGACTCCATACATTACCATATACAGAATAAAGAAACAAATGCAAAGAAAATATATCAACAACGGGAATGCCCAGTGTCCCTTCTGCCATTTCTACATTCTCTGATTTTTACTTTATTTTCTCTGATTTCAATAGTAATAATGAGACAAAAATGAGGCTTCTTGTTCGTATATGGAATAGTTGAGCTACGCCGAACGTTGGTCAATGTTTCACTCGAGCTTTGATTATTGTGACAATTTTTTAACAGTTGGTTATCATGGCCCATTGAAATCTGAAGTAGGAATCAAAGTCTGTAAAGAATGCTGGTTACGTGTTGCCCTTAATTAGCATTGCTGTTCACAACAAGGGCTCTTCAATCAAAATCAAAGAACGAGAGAAAACATGATTTACAAGGCCAAATTATGTGCAAAGATAAGCAAAAACCTCCAGTTTGACTATTTGGCATCAATTCCAAGGTCCTTAAAGTGTACCTCCAGAGGTCAGAATTTTGGGGGTATTTTATGTATTGTACTGACTTGAAAAGGCTCCGTCTATTCTTTTTGCCGTACGTTCAGTGTACTTTGCGTAAAACCGTGTAAAAGAACTGAAAATTGCACTGCCGGCCGCCGATATGTTTGCCTCGTATTGAATTTTTCTGCATTAACAACTGAACTTCCCTGTTCCTTGTGACGTCGAAACCTGGCTCGTTGTGGAAAAAGTTCTCTGATTCATAACTTGATGATGTCAAACTAGATCAGAGTTATAAGGCTCATTAAAGGGGATGAACATTACTAAAAGGGGCGAGGTCGTGTTCTCAGGGTTCCATATTACTAACCTAGCCGCTTTCAATAACTATAGCGGCTCAGTCCAAACTCCAATATTTTTCTGACGAGTTTTCCTTGAAATCTTGTGAGCGGATTTGTCTCGGTCAAAGTATACGTTAGATTAAGTTTAAAAATCTCGAACCAAGTAGATTGGTAACCGATGTCATGCAGGTAAGTCTCTTCGTATGTGCATCCCATGCAGTTAAGCAGTAGCACCTAGGATATGGTCGTCAGGATTTGGATAGTAAGACTGTCATGGCCAGGGGAAATCACCGTTATATCAGCGTAGGAACTATTGATACTTCGGATTAGATTCCTGCTTCTTTTCTAGTCGAATTATACATAATGCAATAAACAGATCTTTTAAGGAAGGAGAAACGTGTTTTTCAAACACCTCGTTCTTCTAAAGTATGTGGAATATTACAGCAGATTAGAAGTAGGAGTGGTGGCGATTTACTTTAAGAGCTTGTGTTTGCAATAAAGTCAACTAAAATCGTGGACACTTAGAGGTGCCAACCTTTCTTATCTGCAGGAACATCATTTTGACAGTTTAGTGATATCCAAAACTCTACATTTCAAAAGTTGCATATTGCTTACGATTGCAAATATTGGTTTTTGGCTTAGTAGAGATACTCTGTCATACAGCTGAAATATATTTTGCATGCCAACGTTTGAAGTTCAAGGGTTATGTTCTGTCAGGTGACCCGTGAAAAATACCACCACTCAATATCAGGAGATGTACATTTAGTACAATCTGTACATCGAAATATTAATAGAAAGATAAAAATACCTATAGTTTGGTTGTTCCTATCAGAGTATACCGATATCTGGAGACTTTTTGCTTCATTTGAGAACATTCTTGTAAGAGCAATATGTTGCGCAGGATATTAAGGTCAAAATCTTCTAGCTCATAGTGCTGCAGCTTTTAACTTTTCTTGTGAAACAGAGGACATCTTCTCACAACAACGAACGATAAACGATACAGCGTAAGTGTCAAGGTAATCCGACTAGAGTGACGTGTACTCTAGGTCCTTGACCTCTTACATAAACAATACAAGCACGGACTGCTGACTTATCACAACAATTTTGACTTTTTATTAGAATATGACGTATGACGTATGACGTATGACGTTGTGACGTAGAACAGAGTTGCAATTTTCACGTAGAAAGAAAGTTCAGTGTCACATCCTACACTTGTAGGACTTCAAGGGGAAACGTTGATTAAAAACAAAAAAGAAGTTAGGATTGAAATTGAAAAATCTGCACTTCACGTAGCAAAATCTGCAACTGAATCACTTCATATGAACTCAATTATATGGATTTATTCCTGATTAATCGACAAAGAAAAAACTAATCAAAAATAGGCGAGACACTATGGTCTTCACCTCCATGCCCCCCTCCCTTGGTGTGGGACCTGTGCAAGAATATTTATCCTTCGAAACGTGAGACACGTAGCTTAGTCAGGTCTTGTTCTAACCTGCCCCCTTAAAAGTACTTTTAACCCCTATAAACAAAATAGTACTTATATGAAGCCTTCTTTCCAAACGATTTTTATTTAAATTCTTGTAAAACGTAATCAGCTCCAATTAGGGCGTTAGGCCACATAGGAATAGTCAATTGACAACGTAATGAGAGAGAAATAGTTATCGTTGTTTCTTCAGAAACATGTCCCCCTCCCCCCCCGATTTATAAATATTATGCGCAAATTAATGTCTGAAACAATGACAAATAGTTAATAGGTATCAACCTCACTATGAAACAATACCGGGTCATTTTACAGTCGTAGAAACATCGTAACTAGGGAGAAAAAGTAATCGTTGTTTCAGCAGAAACTTGTTTGCCCCCTGACTTATCAACATCATGCACAAAAGAATGTCTGAAACAAGGACAAATAGTTAATAGTTATCAGCCTCACTATGAAACAAGACCGGGTCATTTTACAGATTGTGGTCGGGTAACATCGCTCATGTGTTCCGACCGTCCTGTGTTCTGGACAATTCCGCGTTTCAACCTCGCGCTCAACTGCTTTGATTACAACGTGACCAGAATATACAAACCGGACCATAGTACATGCTATGAGACTTGCTTAATAATCCAAAATGTATACGTAATATACGAGGGTTTACCAAAATCTCCATATTTATGTTATTTCATGCTGTTAACTGCTTGACTTCGAGTGGCTTTAACTTGGAGAACGAGGGAACGCAAAATGCTAAGAGTTGAATTTTCTGGCCTCTTTGTTGGCTAAAATAGTTCAGAGCCAAGAGAAAACGTAGGATGAGCCAGAACGTAGGATCTGCAAATCACTCACAAGCCAACAAGGAACTGCTTAACCTTCGCCCGTGGCCAAGAAACAAAAGAAACGTTCCAGGTGGTTTTACTTGACACAGGATTTGCGGATGTGGAAAGCATTTCTGGTCAATGACGCATAAACGTATTCAAAAACACGATCAGATGACTAATGTGAAATAAATGTTTCTGTAAAACTTGAAGAACTTAATCAGTTATTCAGGATACCATCTTTTACCCCGCAAATAGATAAACAAATGATCCACAAGGCTCTAATGAACCTGTTATCAGGATAATTGCTCTCCGGGCAATAAAAGAACTTGTTTGCAAAACAATACATTAGACACTAAATTGGAAATCGAGGTTTCTAGATTGTGAAGGATTTGACATGACAGGTTGACATGTTGTTATTGGTGTGATGACGGTGAGGCAGACCAATAGTTAACCATTTTTATAAGAAAGTAAGATACAGTTCTGGACCTTGGGGAGGGCGGAGGGTGGAGGTCTATAAGATTTAATGGGTAAGGTCAAGCCTTGGGTGAACTTGAAAGTGTTTGATAGACTTCAAGCAAAGTTTATGCTGAGCAACTGTAGTACAGTCATGGCAAAACTAGCGAGAATTGCCTGCTACTACTAAACAAAAAGCCAAACGTAGGAGCACAAACCAAAGGTGGGGCAAATAATGTGATTTCCTGAGCTTATCTGGATTGCAAAAAGTTCATCAGGGTCCTGCGTCTATGTGCACAAATGGTGATCTGAAACAGATTATGTCGTATACAATTATAGTGGCAGTGCAATTTTGGATGGTTGTCTTTGGTTGCTTTTTGTGTTTTTTTCTTTCTTTCTCCTTTTCATCCCTTACAAATGATGTATACGTGTTAGTCAAAAGTGCAGTATCATGATGCATTACAACACAAATATCAAAGCGAAAATTTGCCTACGCGGACGCCATATTAATTTGATAGGTATTTACATGACCTTTGCAAATTGCATATCGAGTACTATTCAGGGTGAATTCTATATGTAATAGCAAAAGCCATTAATGGCAAAATAATCGAAAAGCATAAGGAAGAATTACAGATAACTCAATGTGAGAATATAATTTAAGCGCCTTGTTATTATAAATACGTCAAGGATAATTTAAGTTAAGTTATTTATGATCAAAAACTACGATAGTGATGACAAGGACGATAATGGTGATACGAAATATGGACTGGGATACGAGCAGTAAAAATTGATGGTATTTTGGAGATGATCGGTAACGAATAGGTTTAGTACACTGATCTCTAAAAAAGACTGGATCGAGCTTCCCATTGTTTCCAATGGCGAAAAAGTGTAGTAACGAGTACTGGCCCCCATTAGTTAAAATAGCGCGGGAAAGTCCGCCATGTTGCGTAACATGGTTTACAAGCTTTGTGTGATGGGGACTGAAATGGCGTCCAACGACTGACCTCACTTTGAGACGGCAGATGCTCGATCCAGTGTTTTTTAGAGATCAGTGTAGCATACACACTCAAAAGTTTTTGAGAAAAGTTGAAAGACAGCTATAAAGAGCATGTCTACTTCGTTAAGTCGGCTGGTTGCTAGGGTGACTTGGTATATTTCAGAGATATGACAGATTATTTTCTCCGAGAACTGAAAGAACAAGGCTTAGACACAAAGGGGAAAGTTCCAAGAGCTGCAGTAAAGAAAATAAAAGAAGAAATTCAGGAAATGAATTTTAGCAAAGACTATTACCCAAGTGTCATCGAGATGGAAGAAGTTAAAAGTATCCCTGATTCACATCAACTGTTTACGGAAATCATATGTCCCACGAGTTGAGTCTTATCCAATGCATCGTTCAAACAGCAAGGACAAGGACAGTCATTGCGCCAATACCGAGTTGAACATTGATAAGAGTATCGGGTGCAAACAGTTGATCCCCTTTTCCAAAGTCTGGGCTTCTTGATATTCGCATAAGAGGTTTCGCAGTTCAAGCACTCAGTAATAGAGGACAACGAGAAGGATAGCAATCCTCAAAGAGAAAATAATGTATTGAAACAGTGGGTTGCAGACAACAATGACCACCACAAGCTACCCTAACTGGTAGAGGAAATTATCATGAAATGGGCATAGTCTGCGTAAATTCTCATCCTACTGAACGATTTTCGCAAGATCAAAGTCAAGATATCGTCGGATTCATCAGGGTTACAGCAGATTCTGAGGATGACATTGAACTGAGTCGAAATTTTAACCAAAACCCTCCAAAGGATATCCGGACTTTGTTTCGTATATTATCAAAGGTTAATGTTGTCGGATTTTATCGATGTCTGAGAAGTGTTGTCATTCCAGGTGAAGAGATAGGAGCTGTGCTGACAACTGATGCAGCTTGTGAAATTGGTTCAAATTTGAGCTTTGCTATCTCAACTTGTCAGGTGGTAATGGATTCTGGCCTTTGCTGGAAGTGTTTCGTTTCTTTTAATGAGCTTTGCGAAGTTGCCTATTATTGGATTATCTTGTGAACTACATTTTGGTATCGTACACAAAAATGGAAGGAGCAGATCCACAACCATCTGGTGGAGATTGTAGCTTGCTGTCGGAAACCAATAACGTTTTATAATCAGCTGCTCATGCTGTGACATTGTCGAGGTCGGCATATAATGATCTATTGCAGAGAACAAAAATGGAGAAAACAAAGTAATAGGTAACGAAGAATGAATTTGTAAACTTGACTGAATATTGCAAACATAACATCTAAATATCGTTAGTAGGTGCGACCAATGTAAGTGAGTATAAAACGCGCATGTCAGAATACATTATTAAGTGTTCATCGTTTGTTAAAGAATGGACGAAGATAGTTCCTCAACAGACATGGTTTATTATCTGTAAGTTGGAGCTCCTTTCATAAACACCACATCAATCTAGGATTTACTTCCGTTAGTATGATTTTGTGCATCACAAGATCTGATCTTTTTAGGTACAGCAAGTACGTTGATCAGCCCTGTAAAGAGATCACGTCACCAGAGGAACTACCCACGAGTGATAGAGCGGTGTACTTCCATGGCTTGAGATCTTACTAGTGAATAATGCTTTGGTAAAAACATGACTACTGGTACAGGGCAACGTAATGATATATTTTTATTTCTTAGTTTTCTATGTTCCCTTGCATCATTTTCTGGGAATATGGATAGTCATATTCAAACTTTTAGAAACAATAAAATCAAGGATGAACGCAAATTAAAGGCAAGGTGTGGCTGTCCGCGATCTACGCAGGAGTTTCTTCTATTACTGCACCAATGTTAATGCGCTAGCCAAAGAACGACAGCCTGTCATCTTTACCTTGGCATTTCTTCGCGATGGCATTCTACATGAATGTAAAGTTAACAATAAGATTATTATAAGTAGTAAGTAAGATACATGAAACAAAAACGAATAGTAAAATATGAATTACAATATAAAGATTTGCATACCGTTTGGTAGCTTCTACCGTTCCGCTAAATGAATATCATGACTATTTCAGTTTCCCTTTCTGGCATGATTTATACATTCACTCCAGCCATGCCTGTTTTCACGTGACTTAAAGTAAGCACCACAGGGGGTTGGCTCACTGCAACTCACTGCAGTGCCACAAGGAAACAGTAATAAGCATAACATATGTGAATAAAATGAGAAGAGGGAGTCATCAATAATGAAACATAGACCATGGTGTATAGTTAAATAAAAGGTTCATATAGGAAAGACACGTGTGGTACTAGGGCAAAGAGAGGGGCAAGGAATATCGGTTTACATGATGTTGAGTTGATCAATCATCATCTATTATCAAAGAAACGCATGTTTACGTACCTCGTTCAGAAACTTGGATGAAAACATTTGCATTATTTGATGTTTCATGTGATTCCATGAGTTTTCGACTTGATGTGTCCAATGAATACAAATTCTTTTTTCTAAATTCTTTCTCAGGAAATCGGCGATGAGGCAGAGGAAGAGTACACAGATGATTTACAAGAATCCTTGACTGCAGACACACACAATATATCTGACTTCATTAGTTGGTTTTGTTAAGATGCCATTTTTGTAGAGGCAAAGAAATACTACAGTTTTGCTCCAATAAGTTGTTTTATGTGTATTTTCAAATTATTTTCCTTGAGGAAAAGTTGAAAATTGTAAAAAATGCTACAAAATGATATATAACATCTCTATCTTTGACAAAGTTGATGTTCTGTCATTCGGCAAATGCGCCATTATGAAAAAGGGCCCGGAAGATTCCTCATCTGGGAAACATGGAGCATTTTTTTGTTTAGAGGTTAGGCACCCTAGGGAAGCTATGTGCAGAGTATTAGCTTAATATATTTAAGTCTCAAGAAAAAGTAATACAACTGGACTAATGCTCATGACCTTTTCCCGCTGTTGAATGAAGTTCAAACATTCGATTGTCTTTGGCAATTAGCTATCATGGCTGAGGAACAGAATGTTATTGGCATTACATAAGGGTAGCTTATGACTGAAAATTATACAGTGCAATGTAAACTAGATGGTCTCAAACATGCCGAAGAAAATTAGTCGAACCACGCTGCAGCAATCAAGGTTTCAAGTGGATCAACACTCGGTTCGTGAGGGGCGAAAAACAAGTTTGACTAGCAATCACGTAGGCGAGAAAGAACGTATGCGAGGCTGTCGAGAAAGAACGAAACTCGAAATTGGGGAGCGAAATCTCTCGCATGAGCAGATGGAAAGCCTAGTGCTAGGGTGCATTTTGAACCGACTGTTAAGAGATCTGCATGTCTCCAGAAAACTGATAATGAAGATGGTGTCGTGACTTTGTACAACGCGTTGACGTCACGGTTTGTTGATCGTGACTACATAACTTTCCTATGTTTCTGTAAGTAGTTCCTTTAACGTCAGAACCCCCTTTTTTAATATCTTTTAAATCCTTAATGAATTCCTCTACGAGTTCCTTCCATGTAAATCATAGTTGTATTTTTATCTCTCGGTTTTCCTTCGGTCACGGCGACCCATTCATTTTAATGATTCGTTTTTCTGTGTAAAAGTGGCTGCGTTTTTCGTGTGATCAAGTGAAGATCAGGTGAAGTGATGCATTGAAGATTGTAATCATATTGGATTGCTGTGACATTATATATGGAGATCATATTTTGAGAGTTTTACTGATTCTAAGCGACCTTCTACAACAGATGGTAGTTAACTAAGAGATTCGGGGGCAGAGGTCACTGAGGAAAAATCCGAAACCATTGAAGAATGATTTGAAAAATTAATCCAAACAAACAGTTCATTGCTTCGACGCCATACTTCAGTCGCTCGGAAAAATTCAAAGTTATTGCTAAGCAAAGGGGTTGTATTGAATCCTACTAACAGATCTAGAATCTATGTAAGACAACATTATCTTTGTTCTCCATATTTCTTTACATATTTTAATAGCTTTAGTAACTTTAGTAACTTTAGTAACCTTAGTAACAACTCTGAACTCGGATAGTGTAGAACTCATGTTGTCACTGTAGTGAGTCCGCAGTGACGTATTTACAGCGTATCAGCTCCCTGTGGGTATTAAGTAGTTCTTTTCCGATTATTGAAGTTGATTAGCTTCAGTGCGTGAATGGCTGATGTAACGATAGAAGGCCGAATGGGTAAGTAAGATTTTGTATATCTTGATCGACCGTGTTATTCGTAATTACTTATTCATTAGATACCGTTATGTACTAT
>JAAAKL020002102.1:0-27558 GCA_010016065.2 Carybdea cf. marsupialis auct. non (Linnaeus, 1758)
AGCCTTCATAAAGAGAAATCACATAATATGTACAAGTGAGAACAATTTACTTTCCATTGCTCGAATTGCCATTAAATGAATTCTTTATTAACCTGGTCTGTCAATACATGACACACACAAAGGGGTACACACACACACGCGCGCGCACACACACACACACACACACACACACACACACCCACACACACACACACAGGTGCTAAAAACGTGGTTTCTAATTTTAAAGAACATCCTAACCATCTGCTACTAAATAACAATGAATAAGTAAATAATACAAAATAGTAAATTGCTACGATGCTGAACATTTTTCTTACGTTAAAGAGGGCAAAGCAACAGGAATAAATCTTTCACACGGGCTACGCATATCGCTTGGAGTACATAGTAGTGTATTTCTCGGGCTTACAACCAATTGCACTCAATTAAAACAACATATGGTAAGCAATACCTCAAATATGTGATCAGATTTAAGGAACGTTCTCATATCGATGTTTTGCTAAAGATGGGTTAGTTACTCTTTACATAAACGGATGATGATTTTGTAGTTTATTAACACTGTTACTTGAGAATTCAACTTCCTTTCGATACAATTTAGAAATCAAAGTCATTTTAAATGTCTACGTAGATACTAGAAAAGTAGAAAAGTATTTCACCAACGGAATTCGAACCCGTGACCCGCGCATTCGCCGCGTGCTCTCTACTAACTGAGCTAGGGGACTCATGTAGATGGCAGGAGACATTTTCTCTAATCCCCACATTAGCTCCCAATACTCCACCGGAGGTCATCGGCATCCACCTCCACGCAACTTTGGAGACCTTAAAACCCACTTAAACTTTTACATAAATCATAGATCTGGGAAAACCATAGGAAAGTGTTCGCCCTTCAACACAGGAGGTCGTCAATTTTCGTGTAGTATTTGTAAACGAGGTACTGAAACCACTATTACAAAAATCTTTGTTACAAGTTTGAGAATACTGCCTCTTAAGTTATTACGGCGCACTATGTATGATGCAATCGATCCGGGAACTGGCTAATAAGAGAGCTCCAATAATTTAAGAACTCAACTATAGCACAAGCAGTTTGTCTTGCAAGCGCGTGCATTTACCTGCTCCAGGCTTTGTAACTACATGAATCGAAGGCATAATTGTGTACTCCTACAACTTTTCTACAGTAAATATTTTAAAAATAAACTAGCTATAACAGGGACGAATACAGCAACATGAAAACGTAAGACACAGATAGACCGATTCTAAGTTAGGGAACAACACTTTCTTATTACCTGTGGTTTCGCAGTCCTAAAGAAACAAGCTGAAACGGACGGTATTTCCCCGATATGGGAAGGAAGAAATTTCGTAGCACAGCAGAAGTATGGCCGTCCCTAAAAATGAAAGCACAGGTGACAGTGAGCAAAAACTGATCAAATCTGGACGATATGGTACCACAAGGCACTGTTCGTAACGCAACGTCCACTATAAGGGTTCGTGAACACCCGAAAGGTGAAAATTTTAAGGGCGTGATATGCTAACTGTTGTAATGCAATCTTTTAAGAGGTCTGTTTGTTGTCGGCGTGGTCGTACAAGTTAACAAATACCATCAAATTCGACGATGCAATGAGGGCCATTATTCGATTTTAAAATTGTTACCTATAGAATTATAAGCATGAAACCGTAATTTACTTGACATTTTTAGGCATAATGAATTTGTGTCACTTTTAAAAGAAGTATGTGGGCTCTTCGTTGCGAACTAGAACTGTAGTAGCTAAAAACGTTACATTTATAATACGAACTGGGGGATCACAAGTAGAATGTTACTAATTTAGTTAGTTAGTTAGTTAGTTAGTTAGTTAGTTAGTTAGTTAGCCCTATACTTGATTACAGAGCGTAGGGGATATGATGCGGTAAAGAATCATACGTCTTGAACCATGGCATGCTGCAGTAGGGTTGACATTTCTTTTCTTCGCTACCCTATCCTTCCCCAGCTAATACCAGGTACCCATTTTACTGCTGGGTTCGCAGTAAGAATTTTCAGATTGATGGCTGAGGGTGAACTCGAACCATCAACCCTCTGTTTGCTAGACCAGATTTCTACCAACTGAGTTAACTCGCCTCCTAACTTCGCTCGGGCAAATAGAGGCACAATTTAACAGGAATGTACATTTTGAATTTTCCATTTTAAATTTTAAATTTCCGACCCAGTGATGCTATAGATGGTATAACAATGTACATGGTTAGGTAGCTCCATTAATGTGCCAGGGTTCCCTCTCATTTTTGCCAAGAGGCCTAATAAGAATCTGAACATACTAGCCTGAAATTCGACATGAATCCTAATGAACAAAAGCTTACAAAATTATGGACAAATGCAACACATTATTTTTAAAAAAGTGAGATTGATAATCTGACTTTCACAAAAAGAACTAGGTATGTCCATTGATAAGGAAACAAGAAGAAACGAGGGAATTTTTCAGCATCAATTTTTAAGAGACCTGTTGTGTTATGCGTGCGCAGCTATTATGACGTCACAAGGTATCACCTTGCTTTTAATCCTTGCACACCGAACGGACGTTAATAGAAATACGAAGAATTGCGATATATATTGCGGATTAGTTAAACTCTGTAATACTGCGAGGACGCAAGGAGGTTAGTGAAGTTTTGTCATCGAATTTCTAGATCGTGTCGCCTTACTACACTAGGAGTAGTTGTATCGGTAAGTAACGGCATCTTATTGTTATATTTAGTTTCCACGTGAATTGAACGTCAGTAAAAGAAACATATGAAAAGTCACATACGAGTCGTCAACTCTCAGTCGAAACCTTTGCGTCGATTCTCAAGCCTTCGAAATTGGGACGTGCGCCAACGGGTCGTACCATTACAAGGGCTATTAGTTTTGAAGTGTTTCAAATGTAGATATGACACTGATAGAACATTCATTAGGAATCCGAAATTACCGTAAATCGTATCGTGTGAGAATTTGAATAGAATTAATATTGGAGAGCTGTGTAGGGGACGACTGTTTAGTTTGTAGCACCTTGAAGTCCTTGTAAAAACAGTACCCCAAATTTAGACAAACATCAATGAAAAGAATAAGTTGGAAACACAAAAGACCTGTGATTCTAACAGCTATTGCCATTGAATACCCACTAAATATGAGCTAGATGTACGCTATTTTTCGCGAACAATCCATTTTTCATAATTACCCATATCTTCCCCATCATACGAAAGAGTCGATTTACAGTTTCCTAAACTTTCCATGCACTTATAAGCAAGACATCTTACGCTATCTAATAAAACCTAAGCGATTCGACGTGAGAGTTTACCTTTTTTATATCTGGCAAACGCGTCAATTTGATACCGCTGGCCTCCCACAGCATGGGCTCAGCCAATCGCCCCGTTGCAACATCAAGACTGTCCATTTTTGCTAATAGGGAGTTGTAGCCATCTATTAAACGAGAAATAAAACCATGGGACGTCAAGGAACTGGGTTACAATCAGATTTATATATATCTAACTAGAAATTATCTATATATCTATTATTGTATAATTTGAAACAACATAAAGGGTATCAAAATGTACATTGGTAGCATCTCTCATAGCACTTAAAACCATCAAGGCAATTGGTGACTCAACAACAGTAAAACATGGCCCTGGGACCTACTGATTAAGGACCTCATTGAATTACATGGATTTTATACGTAGCTACTTGTCATGTGGTGAATGGGTACTTTATGCTTTGTGTTCATGATAAACCAATTCAAAAACTAGCCAATAAAACTAAATTCAACTGATGGGGCTTTAAAGCAGGCGCTGTATGATTCACGGAGCTATGTTTCTTGTTGTGATTTTTCTATTCACTTGATGACGTTTACATAGAAGAGCTTTGAAACACTAAACACTGACAGTTTTAACTAGCAAGAAGAGATAGTTTGTCTATCTAACATAAGGAATATATTTCCTAATCCCAAAAGAGCAAATTAAAAAGAGTAATATATAAAGTTAAATATATCTGAACCTATATGATGAATAAAAGTTGTATTAGTTCGTTAGTGCTGATAATAAGTGACTAATGGTTTTTCAAAATGTTGCATACAATATACTACAGGCCTTAACAGTGCAAACAATGAAAGTAAATTTCTGGTCTGGGAACCAATAGTCACAATGCTTTCTCTCTTTGTTTCTTGTCAAATTGCACCACTAACCAAAGCACACAAGAAAGTGTCCACCTGAGAAGGCATCTCCATCCCACAGAGCCTACATAACCTCCAGTAAAATGTACAATGTTTATGGGGCATTACAGCACCGTCGTCTTTTGCTAAATAATTATGGATAGCGGTATGAAAAGCGAATTTGTAATTCTGTGGCTAACAACTACCGCTTTAAAGCGCTTCTGCACTGAACAGATGAAATGTCAGTTCAAACCCAATAAAAATATAATATTATGCATTCTGTCTCTACTTCATTTCGAAAATAACAAGTGATCCTACTTAACAGGTTTTCAGGCACAAAGAATAAAATAAAAACAGATTCCAAAACGTGACAAACGCACCTTCCCTCTGTCCAAGAAGAAACGCATTCATGCTTGTAATCCTGACTTCGGCATCTACAGAAACTGTCGACGAACAAAGAGGGGATCACATACCGCGGAAACCTGATACTATGTCTCCATCTGTATCACATCTATCTATATCTTATTTTGTGCAATGGAAACAAATCTGATAAAATTCATAAGGTAGCCAGAAAATTAAAAAAACCATCTTCCATTTTCACCAACAGGCTCGAACCCGTGACCCACGCACTCACTGCGTGCGCTCTACCAACTGAGCTAGGTGACTCCCGCTGATAACATGGTCTATTTCTACTTCTCTAGTCTAGCTAAATGTTTTTAGATGTACCTCAGTCTTTTAACAACGCATTGCACATATATACTTTAGTGTGGTCCAGATACCAAGGTGTACGTTCGTCTGCGGCTATAATTGCAAACATGGCATGAACACTCAATGGTTGTTCTGTCAAGGAACAGGATGTCGAAAGATCGTTGACAAAGAGCCAGAGGTGAAGTCACATACGAATAATTACATAACCATAAGTGGGAAAGGGGGAATAGCTCCCCTGAAAATTTTGAGTTTCTTTGCTTTCTTAGCTTTCGCTGTTCAGGCTTTCAATGAAAATGCCTGTACCTTTTTGCTGTACCCCTTCCCCCTTATAACGCTCATAGTTAAACCACCGCATGAATCCTAAGAGGAATGAGCACCACATAAATATCCAATGGTTTCCATTGTACTCACCATCTTTAAATGCACTTTTTTCAAAGATGGATTCATTGGCTGGTGGATGAGTTCCGTGTTTTCGTTTCCTCAAATGCAATCCCATCATTTTATAAATTTCAAAAAGGCAAAGTAGCATGCCACATGAAAGTTCGATTGTAATGTACGATGCCTGTCCACTGATGCTGATCAAATCTGGCATTAATCCAGGCACGAAGCTTTCACATTTGACCTAGAACAATACGGGGAAAGGAAGTGAAGCTCGAATGGAAACAAACAATAAATCTGTTTGTTTCTCTGAATTTCATCACACATATTGTGGTGATGATGGCATACATGATGCTTTTCACCTGGATGCATAAACACTACGCTCAAACGCCTTTTTAAGATTTTAAAATATGCTATGCAAAAAATAAATATAAATCTATCTGACTTTTTATACATCAAAATACAAGAGGCAATTTTGTTACACGACAGAATGCAAAACATTGTATTTTTTTTGAAAAGGTTGTCATTTCCTACAATAATTAACAAATCAATCATTCCAAATCGAAGTGGAAGAGTGGAATACGCTTAGACCCACTGAACAACATCACATGTACTTTGTTCAGGTTGACAATATCAACTATGTTCATCACAGATGATATTACTTTCCTCATAGACAGACAACAACCGAACAAAAACAGATTTTTAGCGCACTAAAATTATCCGGTCTGTCACTACAAAATTTCTGAAGCTCTGTCCTTTATTACTCATTCGGACACTCAGAGTTGCAACAGTAAGTTTAGTTTCTAGAAATCAAAGCCCTGAAAGAAATGTGCTTCAGATATCAGATTACTATCTTACAGATCCAGACTAACCTACAACACCTGATCAGTATACCACGATATTACGGCAAAGACGATCTATATAAAAATTTGCTTAATGCAGGATTTCGACAATATGACTCTGATAGTTTCATGAAAAATCGATTTTAATAATTTTCCACTGGAAAACCAAGAATGCAGCATTGAAGACCCATATGAACCAAAGGGTTTGACAGTCAGTATCAGCAACAATACTATAGCTTTTAAACATGGAAAATTCCCCTCCGCTGTCTACCTAGTCGAATGTTCGCCAAAAAAAGGAACCAGGGCGCGACAGACGACAGGGCATGACAGAACATAGGCAAAATACCAAGTAGATCAGTAAACAAACATAAAACTTGAAAACAACAAACATAAGAGGAAATAATCAAGGCAGAAGACTATGTTGTTTATTAAGAAAGTATGAAAAGATTTAAGAGAAATAGAAAACTACGTCATCAATGGTATCCCGTCGCATCCCGCCTAATCCCGTTGGTGACACAATTTTCTATTTTTCTATTATCCTTTGAATCTTATGTTTTCCAATCCTCTCCTCAAAAACACAGTACTATAATATCGAAATCTGCCGTGTAAATCCATCACTCTTACCTCCAGAAAAGATGAGCCGAATTCAAACAATCGACCCCACACATGTTGCTCTGAACTAGGGATAATGGCTGGCTTATCATCGTACGTAATACATGGCAAGAATTGCTTTATGCTATTTCCAGCAGCCACTTCATTCATATCAACGTAGCAGTACACGTCTTTGACATTAAGTAGCCCCCTAAAAATGAAAAAATGAAAATATTTAGGGATTGTACCAATCCATACAAGCGGGGTTCTTGCGAAGTTATGATCTGGAGATTGTAATGATGTCAACAATAATTATGTTAATTAGTGCCCAGACTACTGACGTGGTCTTGTTTGATTAGAGTTAGTTACCATGTGAGATGAAAGAGCAAGGACGAAGGATAATGAACTCCCAAGAAAGGTAGTTTGTATTCCAATGTAGACACTCTTCATATAGCGGGCGATATATTTATACATACACATACATATGTATTTACAGAGATCTAACATCGATTACTACTTAACTGATAAGACATTACTTCTGATATACCATGACATGAGTGCGCAGTTATGTGTATTTGCGGTTTGTTCGGAGTTTCCAAACGACCGTGGCTTCAAGTAGAGTTGCCTAGTCAAATTGTATTTTGTCATTACCAGTGAGTCAGAAACAAATGGAGCGCTCAGTCTTAAAACACTTAACTACTGTATACAATTTCACTGATAAAAATGCGCCGCCATCATTATTTTGTGCAGTTTGCTCAAAACAGCCGTGACATCAAGTACCATTGCCTTCTAAAGGTTTGTCACGAGTGGCACAAACTACTCTAACAATCGACTCTATACTCAATATTCCCTCTGCAATCCTAGTCTTCTCATTTCCATGTCTCCTGGGCCCGTAAATCAATACCAGCTCCGTTTGCCATTCTTAAGCACTCGGTCTTCGAAAAGAGCCCAAAATGTTGTACGTCAACCCTATCGACATTACTTGGCAGAGTCCATTCTACGTTACACGATTCTGAAGAACTCTCCAGTTTGATATCTTGATATCAGTTCTTCAGATACCCATACTTAATGGTAAGTCCACAACTCGAACGATGTATTGACCTTTTCTATATAACGACTTTAATGCCAGCTCTTCCGCTTTCATATGCCGAAATTGGTAAACAAGAGTGCACCTAATAGGAATCCATGTCCGACGACTGATAACTATATCTTTCCAAATTGGGGCGAATGGCGCTTTTGCTACTTTACGACCACAGTATCATTGCTGATAATTTATCTTTAATTAAAACTCGAGAGTGTACACGTTTTGGTGGAGATTACCTGTCGCGTTGATTGTTTGGGTTGTCAATTCACTTTGGTGGTAAATGAACGAGATGTTAAATATCTTAATGGCAACTGTACGGACACGAACGAACGTAAGCGCAATGAATTCCAGTAAACTAACACATATATCTTCTTCTTCAAGTTCAAGAGACATTAGCTATAATTATTTCCAATCTTGTCTCTAGTTCTCCATTACTGCGCAACGTGAACAGAAACCCCGTTTGGAAAGAAAAACTTATACTGCTACAAAATTATTTCCCATCCTTAATAATCCGTCAAGCTACAAGGATATACAAGATACACAGTGTTTTATCATTCATGTTATATTTGATTACAACAGAAATTATTGTTAAAAATCTAAATGTAACACGCCTTTTCTGTGGCAAATATCCACCGCCAAGAGACACAATATTTGCAAATTTTGTATAATATAATCACTAATGTATATATGCATCGACGACGCAAGGTGCACAAAAAGAGCAGTGTATCCAATCTAACATCAAATCTCTCTTTCCTACTCTCTACCAACTCGTGATCTCTTACGTCACACTAATGTGTATTCTATGCTGAGCATGCGCATCAGCATAGCTATCTTGGGTATTGCAATCAAGTATAAAGGGAGCTCGACCATCATGGAACATCCAACATGCAAACTTTTCATAAGCAAAGTCTTATGGTTCTCGTACATTGATCTTTAAAAAAGACTGGGTCGAGCTTCCAATAGTTTCCAACGGTGAAAAAGCGTACTGACCCCCGTTAGTCAAATCAGCGCGGGAAGGCCCGCCATGTTATGTGACATTGTTAATAAGCTTTCTGTAATGGGGACTAAAATGGTGGCCAGCGACTGACCTCGCTTTGAGATGGACGATGCTCAATCCAGTGCTTTTTAGTATTATCGTGTTGTGTCACTTCTCCAACTTAACCCTTTTCACACAAACACCCTCATCAAGAGTCAATATATAAATACTCAGTTTATCCTTTTTAAATATTGTTACTAATGCCAAAATATACTGTTTTCGTAAATTCCATTTCTGTTTATTAAATATACGGCCTAATTTTCAAATTGCATGACTTGTGAAAAAGGCCATTGGAATCATTTCTAAAAACTTAAACAGACTTGCCAGTCAATTAAATCGCGTGTTTCAACCATTATTGCATCGCAAACCCCTTTGCTATACTTATATACCATGTAATACCAGTACCGGGAGGAAACAAACTCAACGCAATCAACCTATCATTTGGCACTACTCCGCTTATGAAGTTTACACTGTCAGGTATTTAAGGAATACTACGCCTTTGTGATGTTAACAAGCACGATACACAATTCACTCACGGCACGTTAGCGTCACCTTTGCCAGCCCCCTCCAAGATTACAGAGACCAAACTTAAAACAACCAAATCTAACTTTTAATTTTTCTCATATGACATTGCCCTGACAACGCACACAAAATGATAGCTTACCTAGCATCCTTTTTGTCCGCCTCAACTAAGAAATAAAAACGATAAAGAAGAAAGGTATTAGTTGCAAGCACTACATTCCACCATTCTATGATCTGCTTCGTTTCCCCATAATTTCTTACGTTATACTGTGCCAAATTATACTTCACCATGCTAAACTATCTAAAGCTGCGGTACACTATAAAACTAGTCTCTAGTATATTATACTTCAAATTATGTCACGTGTTACAATACTACGCCTAAATAAATACATACGATGCAAAAATCAGCTACATAAAATCATACGATACTCCCCTATGCTACTCAAGACTGTAATATACGATACTATACTATACTATACATACTTTATTATACTGTACTATACTTAACTTTACTATGGTATACTACACTACATTATGTTATACCACTTTACTATACACTACACTAAACTACGCTACATTGCACTACATTACACTGTACTAAATCATACTCAATATTTGCTCCTCAATTCGGACGAGGTTAGACTCGTTTTGTATCCGCATGTCTTCTATAACTACATACTTTATCATGCTAAACAATACTGTGCTATATCATACTATGCTACGAAATATCACATGATATATATACCTGGTGAAAGAAGTTTACCACCGACCCTCTGACACCAAATGCTATTCCTAGGAGACGGAGGCACTGCTAATCATTTATGATAAACCTTTATATCAGATTTCGCCCTTAGTCTGTTATTCACGAGTTATTTACCTACCCCCTGCTCCCCGCTAAGGTCAAGTATTTTATAGCAAGTATTGTCTTTATGTGCATGATCTGAGAAAATTGCTTTGAAATCTAAATTTAAACAGTTCATGTATTAGTGTTTGGAAAGGAAGCGCTAGAAATTCCTTTTTTAGTTCTTGGTGAAAAGAATGCATTACTGCAACATTCAAATTTTCCTCTCAATGCCAAAAGAAGACCAGACTTTTTAAAGACCCCTTTTCTTTGAAAGTTTCCGTAAACCTGCAAAGCCCCTTATTCTGACCTCTGGTGTTTGTTCACTCGATACTATGCATTTCCACTTTGATACTATATACTACTTATCGTACATGGCATACTTTCGAAGTACGGCCATCAACTTTAAGCAGGAACTAACACCCCTTACCTGAATCTGTGAGATCCAAGTGTGTGTCAATTTCACCGATGCAAAATGTGATTAATGAATTCCTTGATCGCAAATTTGGTCTCTTGTCGTGCAATAAATCACAGGAACAATTCTGAAAGTTCACTCTGCTTTTCAACTTGAGATTTTGGCAGAGTCGACTTAGCAATTGAGTATAGTTTGTTGCTCTGGAGATATAAGGAAGTTATTGATGACATGATATTATTACCTCAAATCTGTCAAATTTGTTTTTAAAGAGAATATTTACGAAAAGGGCAGCTCTCAAAGAATTACGATTAGTGAAAGCTAAAAGAAATCTAATGGGAGTAACAAAAAACATTTCTAGAGGTTCTTCACAAAGTCTCGTCATGTTTGTCAATCGTATATCGTTTCCACGTTTTCGCGTGATGGGATATTGTAATCAAAGTTTCATCTTAGTTTCCTAACACGATAAACCTATCCATAAGACCATATTTATTAACATTATTGACTAACAGAAATGTATAAAAATAGTGATCTAACAATAAATGGCTCTTTTTAATACAGAACATGACGTAATTCAGAACATTGAACAAAGAACTTCAGTACTCATAGCACTCGGAAGCGGAAAAAATTTAATTTCTCAAAAATTTGCATCAGCTGAACAGTGATTTGCAGCACTTAACTGAAAATTTTAAAAAGTACCGTGCAAATGCACAAATCAAATGGTGTCAAAATGCCCAAGGCGACAAAAAAAGTTTAGTCACAACAGCAAGGGTTTTATTTACCTCTTTGGAGGTTGATTCACTTCACTTGGTGGCGGGGTGAGCCCGTTGATCCCTTTTAGCTGCAAGACCCAATATTCGATTTCGTCATTTGCGTAGTTGACATGCAGAGTGTCGAAGTTTATGTTGACTACGCCAGACGATTGCTTATTTTGCCTTGAAATCTGTCGATGATAATAATAAATATCAATGCAACTTTTTGAACCAAAACAGTTTCCTTGTGGGACTTGGATAATGTTGATAGTGCACTGTTTATGTTGGAGGTAGAAATACACAGACGTCGCCACTTTAACAAACAGTTGCAGTAGACGTCGAAATTTGATACCATCATTGAAATATTAACATTGCAAAATTACAAAAAACGACATGCAATTGCAGCAAAACGATATGAGATTGGGAAATAATTGACTGGGTTGCGAGGTGCTGGGCATGAAAGCAAGAAACTTAAAATCATAATCTCTATCCTAACATACAGATACGGTTTATGGAGTATCTCTAAATAATTTCTGGACAAAACGAAAGCCCGAAACTCACAAATACCAGGATGACATCTGGCAGTGAAGAGTTTTATCGCATGGGCAGATGATCAGCTCTTTAATCTTGGTTGGTAATCATCTAGAGATGGTGTCTCAAAAAACCCCACTGGTTCGTGGTTAACCATGTAACACAGATTGGGGTAGATGTTAATATCATCGACCAGCCTTGTAACCCCTTCTCTCTCATCGGATTTATATGAGTTGGTCAGATTATTGTTGACTGATGCTCTACATCCAGGAGAGTGAATGCTGGAAAATCTTTTAATCATTATGTTTTCAAGTAAAGATCTGGAACTCTGTGTCTTCAGATTTCTTTCCTCTTACCTATGATCTTGGTACTTTTAAATCTAATGTCAATCGTCATCTTCCTGTAATCTTTAGTATTTTGGTCTTTAATTACATCTATTTTTCTGTTTACTTTTTATCTCTACTTCTTTCAAAGAAACTCAATACCATGAAGTTGCAACCCTGCCTTGTATTGAGTGAAGGATTTATTAAAAAAAGATTAACGAAATTAAAGAGGCATTCAATACTTCAAATGTGACCGACAGTGTCACTAGCATTCACTCATTATTCAAATACTGAAGGCTACTGGACAATTTAAAGGGGGCAGTTACTAATTTCAAAGCGAAATGGCGAAGATGACTGGTAGTATTTGAAAAGGTATGTTCAGAAGACAGACGTAAACTGCGTTAAACATTTTACAAACAATGTAATTGTAATGACGCAACATTGAGGGAGGAAGTATCAAATGATAGTAACCAAAGGAATGCAGGCCTAAAGTAGCAACTATAAATACCATCCTTTATATTAACCATGAATTCAAATAGGAATTTGCTTGTTTTACACTGCACGGAATCAGTACGGAAGTTCAATTCGTCAGTCCGGGGTATAACCTTTCGTCTGTTTCCTAACCCGTAATATAAATAAATTGTCAGTTGTACAGAAACTAAGTATAGCCTTTAAGAGACAACTCATTGTTTATGGAAGAAAAGATTTTTTCGAATGACTCTCGTTTAGACCGGCAAGGAAATGCAAAACTGAAAAGAAGCCAGAGAGTTTTGATTCTGCAGTCGCACAACATTTATTATTATACCGAAAGTGTTGTGCCAGCTTCTCTATGGACTCTTTTAGTATACTTGAGCAGGCGTGCTCAGAATATCACCTCGAGGTTCGGAGGCAGTCTACATTAAGATGTCTCAACCGGAGCTTTGCCGCCAAAAATACTTTGGCTTGATATTCGCTTGTTTTAGTGTTTTCTAGTCCTTTTGTGTAATTAGCCAATAGTATTCGATGTTAACACCTTTTCGATCCTCTTTCTGTATTCTTAATGACGTTGTGGTTCTGACGAGAGTCATTGGAAAAAAGCTTTTCAGCCATAAACAACGAGTTGTCTCTTAACGCCTATAACCTATAGTTCGATACATCAATCAGTTCAGAGGATATTTTAACAATCAATCAATTCACATAATACCGGGTCATCTTCAAATGTTCCCCTAATCTTCGTTACTGCACTGCAGGCAGTCGGTTACTTACTCATCATTTAATATCTAGGCCTCCAAGTCTGCAACACACCTTGCTACTTAGTCGTGAAAAGTCTGTAAAATTGTTACGCAAGAATTCATGGGTAAAAATTTTAAAGCTAAACAACACCTAAAATCTGAAGATCCTTGTCAGCAGGATGTGTCTGGGCTCTGTGCTTTGTATTTCAGCTGTCTCGAGCAATTCATCTTGTCTGTAAGATGACTTTTTAACATCAAGATTTTAAACTCTTCGTACAACACCATCACTCGTCTGTAAACTGTTTTCCAGAAACATTTCAGCATACAACAGCATTTTCATAAAGATTATTCTGTCATAGGGTACAAAAATCTGGATAGTCTGACTAGTAACCTTTAAATTTATAAACTGTCTTGATCTTGGTAATACAACATGGGTTTCTACTTACAATAATATCAACATTTCTGACTCACCTCTATTTCCGCGGTGATTTGCTTTATCAAAAGATACTTTTCACTTAAGCCACCATTGAGAACAAGACCTGAGTGAAGTTAAGTGAAAGCAGAATTAAATAGCCAGCTAATGTCATCATCTCAAGGTCTATGCATCACTCTTTTAAGTTTTGATCTATAAATTTGAGAAATCATCCAGATTTTGTATAAAGACAAAGTAAACAAACAAGGGCAACAAAACAAGTAAAATGAATCATTTCTCTTGCTTTACGACGAAATAAATGTAACGTAATGGCATAAGGGCGCCTATATCGATACTTTTTAATGCGCATTAAAACTTAAAGCACGAGTATCAACAGTAGACTTAGAAAATAACAGATGAGCTATGGTCATAATAATAACCATCAATATCACACTGATTATCATGATAATTACAATCATTAACATAATCACCATTACAATTCTTAAACATCACCACCACTACCATCATCACCATCACCCAACTTTCTGCCCTTCAAATCAATGGCAGGAGCCTTACCGACGGCTTTTACATTGAGATGGTCGTAAAGGAAAATGCAAACAATTCTTTCTGCTCAATACTACCGGTGTCACCGATATGGTTACAAAAGTGGCCATACGAAGCCGTAGTGTCGCTTTTCCCTTCGTTCATCACACAGGTGTATGTGCTAAGTGTAGGCTTGGGAAGGGAAGCCTACCCCTTTTTGATTTGGAAATATCAGGTGGTTGGGGAAAAGGACCTAAGACGAAAAAAGTGCTCCATCAAAAGTAAGGAATTTTAAGTAAAACCGTTTTGGTTAATAGAAGTCAAGGCATCTAGAAAATTCTTGTGTCCCGTACACTTATGTCCAAAGCACTGATATCGTTCTCGTCTCAATTTTCCCTTTGCTAAGCTTTTGACCTGCTTGCCAATTATTGTGGGATTTGAAACCTACCGGTCGCAACACGTCTGCTATGTACGCTACAAGAAATCTCAAATAGACGAAAAGAAGATATTTCTCAGGAGCGCGGATACCAGTCAACTTTCATCAAACTTAATCAACTGCGCGAAGTCTGCTGCGAGAGGCATATCTTTTCTTCATATGAAATTACCGGTTATATCTAGTGTTGCACAATAACTGTGTCGTTCCTGCTCGTTTATCATTTCAATTGTTGTCTTCTTCCACGACACTGAGCAATGCCAGCAAATAGACAACTCCCTGCAAGATAACAAGAAAACTTGTAATACTAATGGTAGACACTTGTGAGACATTGTTATTAAACGAAATACATCGTTTTGCTACTGTATGAATTATGTCAATAAATCGTTATTCACCAGAAAAATGGTTCTCTCAGTGTACCATACATACATTAGCACTGGTTGCAAACAGTCGATACAAAAAGGCAAAAATGTAAGGAAAGAGGATCATCTTCTAACTGCCTTACGATCTGCAAAAAACTGAGATGGATGGTGGAACTTAATAAACTTAGTCAGTTATCAATACACCACTAGGTGCTTTTCCCTCTTTGATTCACATATCGTCTAAAATTGCTCTCTGCTTTGAAAAACCTATAAACAATGACGCTACTCCTCGTTAAGTAGCCTTCAAACTAAGTTTCTTTGCAGTGTGCAACGGTTACCTTTCCTTGTTAGATCAAAATGACATATCAAATCCATTCGACAGAGACACATCAAACACTTAGCAATTGTTTACATCTAGGCCACCTAGCTACGATTCACAGGCCAAATGAGGCCCTTCGGGGAAGGGGGAGGGGGGCGTTAACGGTCAATGATCCAGAAATGAGGTGCTATACTGTACGATCTTACTATTTTGAATGTTTTCGTCGTATTTGCAACTCAGAGGCAAACGTGCTCAAGAGAATAGCAAAGAGTTCACCTTCTAGTTAAGATAGCACACTACCCAGACCCCGGATATCTCCACAAAGTACTAAAGAAAGCACTGAGAATTACAAGTTTAAACCTACATCCTTAATTCGATCAGTAGCCCTTTTGTAATATGCGTCAACCCCTAGGTCACTATGTGCAATCCCAATCGAAGCATACACCTTTCTCTCAATATCTACAGCTAGCACTAGGAATTCTCGGATAAAGAATTCGATCTTAATAGGGTACAATTTTGTCTGCATTTCCATATTTGCGACCAATTTTAGCAAGCAAAAACAACCATACCTCCAAATACTCCCCGCATTGTAATTGTTTATATACTGGCCAGAGTGATCCCTAAACAAGCCTTTGACTCTACGGTACTATCGGATTAATGAAATTGTGAATTCAGAAGACGCGTTTTTTTCTTTAATGTGCTACTAAATTGGAATCTTTGTTAAAGTCAAAAGCTCAAAACACAGGTTTGAGAACAACTATTTCGCTTCGTTTGTGTAAAATACAAAGATAATAAATAGAAATAAAAATACGATGCAAAACAAAGTATTAAAACAACAATTAAATCAATGTCATATAAACAGATCTAATAATATAAAGGGATATCAAAAATGTGAATTAAGTAAGTTACCTGCCATCACTTGAAAGAAAAATGGCTTTACAATCTTCTAAGTTTATTTCAAACTAGGATGCAAAGAAGAGGAAGGCAAGGGAATATTATAATAAACTTTCTATGCATGTATGAATACCGCCTACACCAACCCAACTTGTTAAGCACCCAAAGGACCAGATTCTGATTGTGCACGTTTTTCAGCAAATGCCGTCCTTTCAAAGAATGGTCGAATACAATAGTATTGTTACGGAGTCGCCGCAGAGGGTGAAACGTCTAGTGGCGGAAAGCGGAAGAAACAGTAATGAGACAAATAAAATAATTGTTCTTAACATAAATTGATAGATCCCCACTACGTACAATAATCACCCCTTTACTTACAATAGTTTTCAGTAGAATGTTCATTGATGACAGCTTTAGGGTTCAATAGCAGTCGGTAAGATAAGATTTCTTTCGAGACTTGATTCGATCCTCGGTGTAAAGGAGCAACGGTTTCCAAAAAGGCGAAGTGAGCGTTCGATCCGTAAGTAGATCCGACAACTTTATTCATAGGTATCTTTGGGTCTCTCCACAAACAACTGAAAGGAAAGTCAAGACCAACTGTCTTTATATAGCTTTGCTTCTAGTCTTCTAGACTCTAGTCCTTTGAATGGGACTCCGTTTTCTTCTGATACGCAAAATGACGTGAGTGGCAGACACACCCAGAACTGCACCTTAGTCGTTGACGTATGTCCACTTGAACAAATGCCGTCATAGCCTTTTGCTGTCGTGTATAATTTTACTTTTTACGATGCTGTCATAGTTTAATTTTACAAACACTACCCTACGACTGGTCAATTACAATAGTATAAAACGGCTCCTTTATCCAAATAAACACCAGGCGAAAATATCATCTGATCATCTGTCTAAACATATGTTACTGCTTAAAACAGAGGTTTTGGAACACCAGTAGTTGCACCCCTAAAGTAATCACAATCTTTTGAAGTAATAACGACCGATGGCTACGATAACAGCTTTAATTCTCCTATAATTTGTGCCTTTGATAGTGCTTGCTACAAAACAAACAACAAGGAATATGAATGCTGAAGCCAAAGACACTCAAATTTACTAGGACGGAAATAAGGACTTCTCAATGTTAATCTCGTGGACGGCGTGGCCGTGTGGTCTAACAGTTTGCTTTGAAAACCACCGACCTGGGTTCGATCCCAGCACTAGGAAGTTTTGATAACTTCTCTTTACCATAGCCACGGCTATCAACCAGTCCATCTGAGGGAAATTGGGGACACGGAAACTCGAGAAGCCTGTCGGATGAATTGTACCTGTGCTTGGATATCCTAACCTTGTCACACTTGTGTCACCCTGAACATGCTAGAAGAAACGTGAAGGGTGCAAGTGACTAAGGGCAGGTATGAGAATAAGCAACAAGGAAGATGGTCACAATTTTCCTAGGGTTGGGGTTTTACAACCTCTCATTGAAGGGGTGGGGGATTCGCTCACCCCTATCTAACAAAAGAGGGGCATTTACGTTTCATACCTTCTTGTTGTTGTCTTGGGAGGCACATCATAACTATGTACAACGTCACTTACCTGAGGAATACTCTTTAATCTACTATTTCGAACAAGTGTTTCGGGTTCGACATCAGCCTTTTCATTCACTTCAACTGCAACAATAAATAATTACATACGATAATAAAGCTACTCTCAAATTCCGAATAGTCCTCCCCCCCCCCCCCCCCCCCCCACGATTGTTAATTTTTGAATATTTTCCACCTAAGAAATTTTGGGAAATTTTTCTACTGCTTTTCTTCAATGACTTTGCATTTTGACACTTCGTTGTCATTTTTGACCATCTTGAAATGAAGTTGAAATACCGTAAGAAAAATGTTTACGTTTACGTGCAGCGCGTGGAAGTGTAGTTGAGTATAAACGTTTTCGTCGCATAAAAATTTGAAATGTGTTCAAACTGATTTTCTATATTCATACTTAAAAGGTCAAAGTATACGATAAAATGGTATAAACAATGGACTAATCGACAACATGATTTTGATATTTAATATTCAAATGCCCTCCCCTTTATTCGGAACATGAGAACAATGACATGAAAATGTATCATCTGCAGATAACATGAGGGGCAGACAGCAACAATTTAAATAAACCGACACAGTCACTATGGCAACTTCAAAAGAATATCCACAGGAAACCGATAGGTTAATAATTTAAAAGATGGTGATTGTATCTGTACTTTACAACTTGTGCAAACATACTCGACAGTACTTACAGACTTGAAGAACAAAAAGTTTCTGAGAGCGAGAAAACGACACACAACCTTGCAACTGAAAGTCTTCAACGACGCGACTTTGCACCATGCACGAAACGGCATCTGTTAACTCTAAAGTTCATTGAAGTGTAAAAATCCTCGCAAACAGCAACTGCGTAAACAGAAAAGTACTCCATTATTTCATACCTTCTCTCCTTGACGATCCTGGACGAATTTTCGACAAGGATTTAATAAGATCTGGTATGGAAAGAATGAAGCAAAAAGTTGGTTCTATTTCTCAACTATCTTTCTAAATAAAAAGTATGAACTCTAAACACTAAAGTCAGGAAAGGGTTCTGCAACGAGGCAGTGCAAAGTTTACACGCTTCTCTGTACACAACTACTAGTCTGTTCTTTGGAATGGACAGCTATTAAACAACATCTATCCTCACCCATTATTACGAGGTACGTCAGTGCAGAACAGCAACATACCGTTGAACATCTGTGTTAAAATAGTATGATTTAGCACTTATACAACAAGATTGTTCCGAGGTTCTGAATATTTTATCATTTTGATAACATTTTCTATTATTCATCTCAAAACAATCCAATTGCCGCAGTTTTAAACCATCAAATTATGTTCTTCTACATGTCGATCCATACAAATAAACTTTCAACGAGACAAATCCATCTGTGAGTGACTTCAGTTTAGGAAGAATTCCTGTTTTTCCTTCAGAGCCCGGTCCTAGTAGCGGCGGAATCGTATGTTTATTTTAGACAAATAGAAATAATCATGTCATAGGATAAACATACCAGCCCACGTGACCTTTGGTCTTGTGACACTTCCAAAGGGCTAAACAGGGCATGGTAGCAACCCACAAAAGTTGTGAATGACACCAGTGAATGCATCTGATAGTAAATATCCAGAGGGTACTTCTTGCTCCTTTCTGGCAGTTAAACGAGAGGCACCAAAGGAAATCTTGATCGTATGCAATTGTCAAATGCCTCAAAACGTGTGGGGTACCACCCTCTTCGGGACCTCCAAGACATTGGCGGGTGTGATGAGAGAAATGGGACGACAGCGGTTACGTTATAGATGATGGGTGAATTTCTTTTTCCGTATTTTGCTTTTGCTTGTGAAGTACAAGCGCTTGCTGGCAATGTTAAACCGTTTACTGTCTTTAATTTATCGCGTACTAATACCAATGTCAGCCTCTTTGATATGGATGTCTTTCGGCCCTGAGAACGAGTCGCTGAATTCATGAAGATTGTGGTACTAAAAGTCTGGAAACCACTGCAATACACTGACGCCTGCTAATGCCTTTCATAAATGTTACGGAAGCAGCAGCAAGATTTTAAAACTCTCTGGAATTGTATTGGAATGTGTGGCAACCTCTTGATGCCAATGCTGATGGACTAATATTCACTCTGGTCATTCGATTAGTCTCGCATAATTTGCAACCAAAATCTGTGGGGCTACGTCACTCATGTAAAAAGGACAAGGTACTCGAATTAACCAGAACGCAGTGGTTATTAAGGGTTATACGCAGCTATTCCTACAGAACTGATTTTTTGATGTAATAAAAATGACTCTCGCGTTGACTGCAAACAAAACACTGTATGGCTGGAGTTTCATACATTACAAAATTTGAAAAACTTGTAAAAGTTGGGACGGGTTAATATACATGCTCCCTTTGATTTCCAAGAGTGTAAGAATCAATTGAAATTAAAAATGTTCGGGTTGGAGGTGACATGAGAAAAACCATGTTTAGGATAACAGAGAAATAAATTTCATAGCTAGACGTTATCATTGGACTTTTGCTCTGGATGAACATTTGTTTCAAATTGGGAGCCACCATGAACTGAGAGGAAAGCTTGAAGATTCGGTTATCAAGAACACATACGCAAACATACCCTGAACTGCGACAGGAAAAATTATGGGACGAAAATATAACATGAGTTTTAAAATATTAAGTGAATGATCTGAAACTAAAAAAGAAACAAATCTATCAATCAATTGATCAATCAACACATCAATCAATCAGTACATCAATCAATAAATACATCAATCAATCAGTACATCAATCAATAAATACATCAATCAATCAGTACATCAATCAATCAGTACATCAATCAACCATTACATCAATCAATCAATACAGCAATCAATCAATCAATACATCGGTAAATCAATCAATACATCAATAAATCAATCAATACATCAATTAATCAACACATCAATCAATCAATCAGTACATCAATCAATCAGTACACTATTCAATCATCATACACTAATCACTCAATTACTCAATCTATCAATCAATAAATAAACCACTCGAACAATTGCTGAATTAATCAATAAATAGGGTCTGTCTTGTTACTTACTTTCATTGCATATACTCTTCAACTTCGACAACTGTATTCGCACATCCTAAAACAAATGTTTAAATTCATTCACAATGGTTGATGAACTGAAAAGCACTTGCTTTTGTGCCTTCTGGTATAAAAAATCAAAGAAAATCTTAAAAATTATCTACTTTGGATAAAGAATATAGTTTCCATCACATAAATAAAGACACATAATTACAGAGCCCCACCGTAAACCACCCATGGCAACCCTTCCCCCTCTCCCCCCAAAAGTATTATGAAAATGAAAAAATACAAAAAATAACCACAATTTTATGCCATTCTTGGTGTGAATATGGTGAAAACTGTTGACAGATAAGAGTTTTGCAAAGGTGAAATGGTATTGGGTCCGTAAATACATCCAAAGGACCCTTGATAGAACCAACTTTAAATGTTTGACTCCTTAAAATTAAAGAAGTCAGAATTTTTAAAATTTGAAAAATCAACACAATGTTTAAATGCTTGTGAAATCTGATTGGTAAGAACAATTGGAAATATTTCTGTTATAAACTTGAAGAAATGGACAGTTTAAAAGAAATACGAGGACCCTGATGACATGCCTTTTTGTGCATTGACTGTATAACCCAATATAATCATCCACTTACTGAGTAAGAAAGTGCAGATCCAGGTACAAGTTGTACATCTGCTGAAACATTACATGATGTCTCCAAAAGAGGTGAATCTTCATAGAGCAGTTTGATGCTGAGGGTGTCAAGTTCAACAGACATGTTTGTTGGTCTAGCAAATAAAAATAAATGTAAAGGATGTTTAACTATTGCAAAGTACTCAAGCACGAAGGAGAAACCCTTCATTATGGTCAAGCATTTTCTTTCTTATACTTTTAAACGAAGCAAATAAAGTAAATACTATAATTTGATCATACATCAATATTCTACACTAATTTCACTTAATATAAATTGCCCTCAGAATAATATTAGTGGTATGTTTCATTTCATTTATATGAGGTAAAACAATACAGGAGTAGCAGAAAATACAGTTGAATAATCTGGTCAAATGAGAATACTGAAAGTACTCATGTATACAAAGAATGTGATAGGTAAGATGACAAAGGAAACAAAGGAACAAAGACATAAGTGTACACAATCAATACAAAGAAAGGGGGAGAACAGATTGATTATTATTAAGACTGGGGTTTAGTTTGGATGTAAAGAGGATAGAAAGTGCTATTCATCTACTATTTCATCATACTGCTCAAACTACTTACTCACTAAATAAATATATAAACCAAACTAGAAAGCCTTTTAAGTTACAACTGATGCTTGGAAAGATTGGAAAGAAAAGAGACGTTTGAAGACCATGTCAGGCACAGGGATATTGTTAGTAAGAAGTCACTAAAAAATGGCTCTACTCTGAAAGTGTGATACAAGATACAACACTTGACCTTAAGATCAAGAGCTGGATATTGAGCAGCCTCATTATTTTGTAGATGCCTCAGGCTTAATGCACTTTGGAATGACTTTCTACAATGGAAATGTCACACTGACTTCTCCAATTTCTAGTGAAAGTATAAGTGCCACCTGCTGAAAATTTACTTCTCAAATTGCCCTCTCTTTCTTTACTCTTTTCATCTATTTGTTGCTGAACTGGCTAAATTAGCAAATGGATTCCACGGAACACTTCATCAGGGGTGGTTTTTGGGCAATGTGTGGGGCCCTGGGCACTCTTCAAATGCAGGGCCCTATTGAAGAAAAGTATTATTGTCGATATCTCCTTACCCCATACTGCCATTTCTTTTTGTTGAGGGTTTTGACTTTTTTGGTAAATTGGGTTCTCGTTTTATTTCTTGGTTAGTTCTGATTCTTCATCCTTTCTCAAATTACTGAAAAGCTTTTTCAAAAAGGAGAAGTTGATATAAAAAAAATTCTGAGGTGAAAGTGCAGGACCCTTGGATACCACCCTATCAGCCATATCCTAAAGCCGCTACTACACTTTAATATTGATCAAAGGTTGGGTATTTCATACATAAACTCAGCTTCTTTCCTATTGTCTTGACACACTTTCTTTTACTTCTAGCATGTCACATGTCACAATAGATTTTGTGCTGTTCTACAATAACCCAAATCTTAAAATCCCAAATATCTGGCTCTGGAATATGAAGCATGGGGAGCTGGAGGGAAGGGGGTCAGCAAATGGCTTTGCTTTACTGCACATTGAAGCAAGTCTTAGATTATAAAAATGCTGCAAGGTTACTTGATGCAATAATTGAAACAAATATTTAGCAACATTTCTAATGAGAAGCAACTGGCAGAAATAAAATGAAAGCACCAACTATAACCTTAAATAAATGTAAACAAAACTTTGATACCTCTTACTATACCTTTTGCCTTGAATTCCAGTTGGGCCATGGTCAAGTTCAACTTTCACCTTCCCAGAAACCACAGTTACAAGGTCTTTTCGTTTTATGACTGCTGTAAAATCCTCAATTACTACACCAACAAACTAAAAATAACCCAGAATATTACAGGAGTGATTTATGAAACAGTTATGAAAATCTTGTGGTAACTATGAGTCACAAAAATTGTAACACTGCAGGTTGCCAACATGAAATTCTATGAATGTGCACTTCAAAATAATGTGGAAAATACAATTATATAACAGACTTTGCTCATTGCACGAAAATGCAACATAAGAAACTACTTTTCCACATAGATAAATGCTCCATGTTTGGGGCATAAATCATTTAAAAAACTCCAAGTGAGAAGAACACAAGCAAATCCATTCAAACATATCTACAAACCATTTGATAAGCACCTTGTGTAATTGTCATCTAAAGATCAAATAATGTGCCTTTACACTCAGATTTGAAACCAAAACAAAACTTATGAATAAAAACAAGGGGTCAAACGGAAATCAGTTCCAGATCTAACTATCAGTTAACTATAACTAAATGACAAATATGATACAATTCCGATCCAAATATTAGAGGATCTTTTCTCACGTGAAATTTCAAGGAGTTGTGTTGAATTATACCTAATTACTTTTACCCACTACCAACTAAATTAACTTAGTTTGTGCATTAGAATATAGGGGTACAGTTATTAGCTAGCCCTCACAAATGACAAGTTGAAATTTTGAACATCGTTATTAATCTTGGCCAGGGTAGTTAGCCTATGTCAGTCATATGGATTATCATCCAAAGGACTGTAGTATAAAGGGCAAGGTGTTCGATCCATTACATCATCCCTTATAACTCAGGTTGCCATGGCTCAGTTCAATATCAGATCATTTTGGCAGGAGTGTTGGAAACCTCATTAGCTCTCAATCTCCAGCATACACAGTAAAGACAGTATTTGTAAATGCACCTATGCTCCCTAATTCCAGAAACGATGTTGTACCTACCACTCAAATCAGTATCGTATATTTGTTTATGTGTAAAGTTCTACAGGCAGCACTCTGCAGGTAGAAGTACACAAAGATTAGAAAGGAGGGCAGAAAAGCGTGTCCCTATTGTTATACAGTATAGTAAGGACAGTGAGCATTGTCAACCTAACCATGAGTGTAAAGTCACTTCTTATAGGCTGGATGAGGTAGAGTCAGCTATTGTACTCCACCTTCTTCTTAACAATGGCTGTGCTGATGGATACAAAATGGTAAATTTACTATCTTACATACGGTGAGGACAGAGCTCCACCTTTGTGTTCTGGAGGCCGTCTTCATCACCTCCTTTAAGCTGTCACTTTTTCAACAAAAGGAATATGTTTTTAATTGCTTCATTAATTGCTTACCCTATTTCACTTGTAGTACTGTGTCATGGTATCATACTGTACGTATTCATATTGTTGAGGATGACATCACACAAGGAGTCTCAACACCACCCTGCCCCACCCCAAGATGAACAAGTCCTCAATTAAGAAATTAGAAACATTTTGTATCTGCATAGCATACTGCAACTCGTGTATTTTTATCAATAATGTTACAATTTAAAACCCCCCACAAAATACAGCCCATGACAACTCAGCAATGAAAGATAAAAGGACCATTGATGTGGGATGAATGTCTTAAATACAGCCTCAACTCACCTGTAAAATTACTGATGTTAGCCTGGCCAATTGCAAAGGAACTGTAATAGGTTTTCCTGATAAAAATAATAATAAATACTACAAAATGACTTAGTGCACCTTCCAAATTCTAAAGTTTTGATTTAAATGTCTCATAATCTTGGAGAACAACAAAGCAAAACATCAGAAAGGAACTAAGTTGATTAAATGGATAATCATCTGTCAATTCAGATTGCCAATAGCAAAATCATGAGATGATGTTTCAAGAAATTTATTTAGTGCCACATCAATAATTATAATCCATCAACCGATACCCTACATTCTAGTTTGTTGCTGTGTCTAGTTCGGAAATAATCACTGTTCCTCATTTTGGCCAGGGGCTGAGAAGCCTTGTCCCCTTAGAAATTACAAGTGTAATAATATCTTATCTTGTAACCTTATTCAACATACCTCTTCTCTGTGGAAGCGCCCTCTGCACATTCTCTCCTGTGGTTTGCTCATCTTCTTGAGCACAAATCACAATTACAATATTGGTTGATCCCAAATATGCTGTGATTGGCTTTCTGTTAAGAACGAAATAAAACAGATTTTAAAAATTCTCACTATGCCTAAAAATCAGAGCATCAATGTATAATACAAACTCTTGGATTTTACTATCTTTATATGTATTGATGCCTAAAAATCAGAGCATCAATGTATAATACAAACTCTTGGATTTTACTATCTTTATATGTATTGATGAGGAGTTGACACTGCAAAATTGACTAAAAATTGGGACAGTTAAAAGAGGGAATACACTGAGTGCGTATATGTGTCTATATAAAAGGTCAAATAAAAAAACATTTTCTGCTTTACATCTTTAAGTATGTATTTCATTGAAAATGCTTGCGGTACCATTAAATTAAAGCATAGTTGTTTGACTACATGACATATACTGACAGAATTGATCAAAGAGTATTCTACTGAACACAAGAAAGAGATTCCTCAATCTTCTGCCCTCCAAAGAGCAGTTACTCCAGTCTACTACACATATTCCTAACCAAAACATTCATCACTTGTTGACATAAAGATAGGGGTAGTATACTATATATTACAGGACTGAGAAGACTCAACAAAACAAACTGCATGCCCATCAAAAACCAATTATTTGCTTCATCTAAATTACAAATATGGAATACATAATGACTTTTACATGAACAACAGATGAGAAAACCCAAGTGATTGATTTCACCATATTTAGTGTACAGATCCTAAACATGCAAAGCTCATTCCAACATCACTTACTTTGCCTGGCTTGAGAAAAATGATGATTTTAAGTTCAGTCTTGCAATTTCCTGTGGATGATATTTTATAATAAAATAATTATAACAAGGGCAAACCTCCTATAGAGCTGACCAAAACACATCCATGTAAAGGAAAGAGACAGTGTTAAGTACTACCATCTAGAAATTAGGTAAATCCTGAAAACCTACATTTACTGCACTTAGTGAGTCATGAAAAAATTAAATTCATCCGTCTTTTTATTTCTACATAACAAAGAGTGGAGAAGGTCAAAAGCTTGCTTTCAGTGGCAGCCGGTGCCTTAAGTCAAAGAGAGGGCATAAAATAATCAAAACACATCACACACTAATAAATTTAAATTTTGCATCTAGATGATTATTACCTTTCCTTACAGGCTATTCATATTACAACCTTTGGAAAATACTAACACTTTAACCTATTTATTCTATGTTTAACTTACTTTATGCCTGTGTTTTGAAACAACCAAGAAGTAAGGTAAACATATAACACTGGATAGACTGGTTCCTCAAAAGTAGATGTTTTAACCAGGGCTTAAGTTAATAGGAATTATAAATGGCCTTAGAATCATCCAAATGCACAAAATCGTCACAGTGTCTAAGTATATCCATACCAAGTTCTATCCTCCTCTGGGGAAATCTAATAAAAATAATAGGAATGAGACCATACTGCAATAAATTGAAGGTGAATCCTTGCACAATGGGAATCTTACATTTCAGCATGTGTTTGTTCTGTGTTGAAAGTTAAAAAATATTTTTAGTGAGTACTGTTTGGTGTTGAAGTTCTAGTCTTTTTATACCTAGAAATGGCTATCGAGCATTACTATTGATTCTCTGTCCATATTGACTAGTGAAAATACTACAACAAGCACTTAGGCTCCTTTTATCTACCTATTTCCTCTATTTTATGATCAGCTCATAGTAATTTGGTTGTATTAATGAATATCACCATGTTTATGTAACATTCCTTTCATTGTATGAGAGTACACCTTATAACAGCTTCCTCTGCTGTATAGTTAAAAAAGGTTAAAGGCTGAAAGCTTATAGCTAGCCTCAGGGCATTTCTTTTAAAACAACCACTCCCTCAAAAATTTGCAGCAACCTTTGTTAGCTTGTAAAACAAAATCATTTTTATCACCATATTCCTTGACAACAGCCACTCTCATAAAACTTTGCAACAACCTTTGTTACCTTGTAAAACAGAATCATTTTTATCACCATATTCCTTGACAA
>JAAAKL020002103.1:0-27555 GCA_010016065.2 Carybdea cf. marsupialis auct. non (Linnaeus, 1758)
CCTCGAAAACTAAAACTTTTGACATAGGAAAAGAGCCTTTAATCACATTCTTTCAAATTTGCAATCATAAAATAGTCAAATGCGATATTAGGTAAAAAATCTACATATCGAACTAGGTAAACATATGCCATATACAGATGCAAATATTTGAACATGTTCCTCGTACCAAAAACCTAAAGATTGCATGAAACAAAGCAGACATATTTGATCGAAAAGCTTTTCACCGATTCTCTTCAGTCGCTCTACATCAGTAATGAATTAAAATAAACAGAATCTATCTAAACAAAAATGGACGATCGAAAAGTTCTTATTGTCTTTTGTAACTTTTCGATCCTCCGTCTTTATATAAATAGAATCTGTTTATGATATTTCCTTACTAATGTAGAGCGACTGAAGACAAGTGGCAAAAAGCTTTTCAATCAAATATGTCTGCTTTCCTTCACGCAACCTTTAAGATATATGAATATATACATCAAACGTCGTAGGATAAAGACAACTTCAATTTTACTTCCATTGTTTTTTCATTTAGCCTATTCTGCTTAAGGGAAGTATTGAAATCCGTTCACAGACTTCTTTGGAATCAACGCTCAATATCTCGCAGAACAAATTTACGTATATACAACGCCTCAGTCCTGTCGTTAATATTGTATGGCTCCGAAACCTGGCCACTGAACAAAACCTCAACATCGCCTTTGAACGGATTCGATAGTAGAGCACTAAGAAGGGTTGAAGAAATCCGATGGTGGCAGGACGTCACGAATAACGAGCTACGTGAGCGGACGCAACAACCTCCAGTCTCAGTTTTAACTGCTCAAAGAAGGATGCGATGGTATGGACATATCCTGCGCCTGCCTCCGAGTCATCCAGCCCGCGCGTTCTTGGATTTTGGTCCGTCTGCAGCAGGATGGAGACGTCCTCGAGGCGCACCTCGCACTCGATGGCTCGATGTCGTCGCCAAAGATCTGCGATTCTGTGGAGTGCCTCTATCTCAAGCGGAGCAGCTCGCTACCGATCGTCAGCACAGGCGAGCTCTTGTATTTCAAATTTGCTCTACGCGCCGCACTGTGCTCGATTATTAGTGAGTGTGAGTGAGTGCTTACAGGAAAGGAGTAATTAAAGACCCTAGAAAAACGTTTGCAATCCATTTCTCATCATTATATATCTGCTTGATTTGAAAGTAAAATTCAGTACAAGACAAAATATATTAAAATGTCATTTTGACTGATATCGCTGGTCTATAAAAACCCCATAAGCCATAGCATTTATAACAAACCTCTTTAAACATCTAAAGATTGAAGGGTAGCAGTGCAAGTATAATTTAATGCTGTACCTAACTTTAAGAGAGCCCCCCTACAAAGAAAATCGTATCGGATTCCCGATAAAAATGTTTTACTGTTTTAGATCATGACATGAAGACAGGACAAATTTATGTCTGATTCCATTATTTCTGTGTCTATATAGAAAAACATAGTCAGCTGAACATACTTTAGAATATTACTCTTTAATTTTGTATTTAATATTTAGTAAATGAATAGAAAAGTGCCCTATCAAAACCCATATGCAAGGAAATTTTGCTAAAAATGTGGTTTGTATTTTTAGGCAATAGATTCACTAAGAAGCAGTTGTTGTCCAGCTTTATGGCAAGATAATGATCGATACTTGTGTTCTTTGGCGATTTTGGTGTTGGAGGTTACTTATGGGGAACTAAGGGGATATCACTGTTAACTGTTTTATTCTAAATTTTATATATGATAGGTTACCTTTTAAACCAATTAAAGAACATGTGTTTCTAGCTGATTTAATCTTAATTTCCTTCGTGTCGAGTATATCATAAATATTACATTCCTTTTATTTATGTTTCCTACTTAGCTCTAACAAATGACCGGAGCCATTACACTCCCAGTTAAACCTATCCAGAGTTACGCTTTTGCATTCCATGGAGCGGGTTGGAGGCTAGCAGGACGGCGGCTTTTAGTAACTCTTCGAATATTGTTACTTAGTCCGAAAACATGGCAGGATAGTTCTTTCATCTATTAGATACAGAAAGTTAAGATTATTTTGAAAACGGGGGTTAGGTACTACAGACTCAGTTGACAAGTGCTTGAAGGCCGTTAAACAATCTATTGTTGGAATGCATTTAACTATCAAAAGTGATAAATAAACTTAAAGTACATTACAGGTAAAGTAGAAAAAATAGAAAAAGGTTGAGTAAGTCTTCCATGATAGATCAGGAAAGATATATTGACGCTGGTCTACTCCGCGTCTAAGTCTGAGTATACAATCCCTAAATAATTTCTAGGACAATGGAAACATATCGGAATCGTCGGCATCCTTCTCACCTAAAGAGTGGGTGTAATTTGGGGTATTTCTGAGCTTTAATTAAACCACAGGCCTCTACGGTGCCTGTCTCCCATATTTCCCTCACAGCGACGTCATTGACTCTGTGACTGTGGTGAAAAACGTTCTCAAAGCTGTTCAACATGGGAATCAAATCCGGGTCAGTGGTATTCAAAGCAAGCTCTTAGACCAACTGGCTAGAAGCTCGTCATTTGCTGAATCGAAGAATACTTACCCCGTTCAGTGAAGTACTTTTGAAGGTCAACACGAAATGTGTACTGAAAATCATGATCGGTATAAGATCCATTGTCAGGAAAAAGGAAATGCGTGTGGTTGTAATCTATGGATGTTGGAGCATTGTCAGCATTATTCAGCCATGAGATATTCACGTCCTTGACGCCCTGTGAACGACATTAAATAATATTGAATATTTTAATCGATATTGCGACAACCCTTTTTCTTTCCTAGTTCACGATAATTGAAAAGTCATTTACTTGATATTAGGGAGTGATCAAGGCAAAGTGTACTGCCCTACCCAAATAAATACTCTCCTCTTTACATGCTGAACATGTGTCCATTCTATGACAAAGTTACAAAAATGACGGCTTCATCTCACTTAGGATTTTGCCTGTGTAATAAATCTCCTTCAATATTTTAGTGATTTCCTTCAAACCCTAATCTTCCGGTGTATTAAATGCTTCAACAGTTATGTGGTCAGGATCGTCTATTTTTCCTGCCTTCGTGGACTTTGAAGTGCATCTTTGTTTATATTTGTTTTTTCATCTCTGTTGTCATGAAGACGATCTGCGACATATTCTGACAAATTTTCAATTACTTTTTCTTTAAGCGATATGATTATGCCATTATCTAAATGCCTTAATCTTTTCTATTATTTCCATCACCTTTTGTCCATGTATTCATTATCACGGTTTCTAGTTCATTCAATTTCGTGACACTGTTTATTGGTCTATTTTATTCCACTTTGATATTGTCCTTTTTAACGCTTTTGTTCATTGGTCGCCGTTATCTTTGCTTGTTATGGATATTATGAATAGTTGTAGGAACCAAAATTCAACATGAAGATGTATAAAGACAGCTCTTTACTCAAATAATCATATTTCAAATTATATTTGATTTTTCACACTGACATATATTATTCATCGATTTAATTCGAAATCAAAGCCTCGTGATAATAAAAATACTTCCACCTACTGCTTGTTGAATTGTGACGTACGTCTACGTTATGTGGTGGAATTTGGACATACTGAGTTTTGATTGTACAATGTTGGGATTCCCTCGGCGATGCGTCGCACTCTTAATGACTGAAGCAGAGACTTAGTTAAGCAAAACATTTCGGTAGATAATATTTATAAATCACTAGAAGCATTCTTACGCCTTGGCTAATGAGGCTTTCTCGATGGCCTAAATATCCCCAAGGTACAATACCGATGCAAGCATTTCGATGGAGACGTTCCTTCTTCACTCTTCCCTCAAAAAGCTCACCAACTGTCTTTGAGTACCCAATGTTTATACCTTCAGTCATGAGCCACACATCAGCTGAAAGTAAAACCTAAAGAAGGAAATATAATAAGTTTTAGATGATCAACTCAAATTTGTGGGAGGCGAGAGAAATTGGAAGTTATGCTACGTAAGCAAAACTATTAGACAAACATATAGATGGTATTTCATTGGACAGAATAGTCCTGGCATACAATCGATACATAGTTTTAAAAATCCCATAACGTAAACTACTAAGTCAAAGTTATCAAGATTGTTTGATAATACAGACCAGCAACAGAACTTATCGTCATTTTTAAATAGTTAATGAAATAGTGTCAAATTCTGTAATTTTCACGCTAGCATAACGTTATTGTAGTTTCGATTTTCGTGCACACGTCAGTTTACATACGATATGCTTCACCGGCAGTCCACTAAACTAGAACATCCTGTCAGTCCTGAATCGGAAACTGTCAACACTACAAACATTTCATTAATCTGCTAAAAGCTTGTTAAGACAGTATCCATTTAGTATACTGCCTCAGTGATATATTTTCATCATGATTTCTTTGAGAGCATTTTTGTTGGACATCCATTATCAGCTGATAAAAGATCCTCTTGTTTCATATTACACCAAATATGTATTTCCTGTCCAGAATTAATCAGGTGAAGGGTCGGGAGATATTTAATGGGAAGGACGATAGCTGGAAATTACTTTTTCTTGATATCTATACTATTTCAAACCGTAGCTTCCATAATATTTTCTTTGTTTTTATATGAGCAAAAATCCTCAGACAATTTTTCAGTCATGACATATATAAATTTGTATTAGACAGCATATTTTACTATAAATAAAGTTTCTCGACAGAGTATCACAAATAAACTAATTGATAAAATAGTAACTAAGAGGCTCTTGAACTACTTGAAATTGTGGAATGACTGTTAAATGGAGAACCATGTTTGCAAAAGACATTTCTGATCATTTTGGCAGCCATCTTAATGGTTCTTAACAACCATTGCCACAAAAATTAACACTAAATCTTTGCTCTTTTTCATAAAAACTGTATTGGATAATGAGTAAGAGAGGAACAGAATGTTAATATGTACTAGTCAAATATAAAAAACAGTGCATAATTCTGTAGGGTGTTTTGCGAAACTTGAGAATCCTGGAAACTGATGTTAATGAAACATGACTGCCAAAGAAGCTGTCACTTATAATGACGTCAGTAATTGGAGACTAATCTCTGCCGTCGACACAATAAATAGTGTATTGAAATAAGATAAATAAACTATTTTCTATTGATGAAAAATAGGGGAGGAGGTGCAATCAAAGAAATTTCATTGGAAGAAGACAGGAAATAATGATATTTCTAGGTAATGGAGGAAGTGGCAAATTGTTGTTCTTAAACTGAACAATTTTCCTTCTTGAATGTTACAGGTCTACAACTCAGGTCATCATCAATATATAAGATACTAGCTGATTCCTCCTGTCTAACTCGATATATATTATGGCTTATATCTTTAAGAGTTAATCATGATATGTTTCGATAGTACTGCAGTTCATTCAAGCAGTGCCTCTGAACATAAAGGCGCTTAGTGATCCTTAGGGATTTACAAAACGTATTATAAAATTTCCTAGCTATTAAAAGATCCTAAGAATGTTGACTTTGCAATACCCTGACGTTGGAATATAGGCTACGGCATGTAGGGGAAAATAACATCATGAACACCATAATTATATAGACGAATTCCTAGGACCTGTAAAGATTCAAGAACATCAGCTTTAGTAATAACTAATAAGTAATAGAAATGGCACTAGAACAGAATGATCACCCAAACCTTCACCGTAAAAGTATCTTTTTACTACATTTTATGCCAAGTGGCACTTTATTTCTGCATTTTGCAAAAATTAAACTTGAAAAAGGCTTTGCAGACTGTGTTGATGTTTTACAAAGAGCATCGCATTGTATGAGATGCAGACTAAATTCATAGAACGTATTTGCTGCCTAGTTTTACCTTTCCAATACCAGCTTCAAATATTGTCCTTAGCTCTTCTGGCAAGGCTGAAGTTGTATTACCGCTGACAACAGAAATCAGTAGCTTGGGTTCTTTGAGCCCCCAGATATCCTGCATCAAAGATTCGATTTTGTTACATTGTGTGTCATCTGCCAAGCGAATATACTGCAAATGAAGAAAAGACTCTTTATTATTTTCGTTATAATATGATAGTCTCATGAAAGTATTAGCAACACTTACTTGAAGACTTAACAGGTTGCAGGGGCTCAAGAATCCGGTAAAGCTAAGAAAAAAGTAGGAAGCCTTGGCTCATGCAGGAATAAAATGTGAACACCAGTATGTTCAGAGAATATTTTTAAGAAATATGAAAATCAAAACAATCCATGATTCTGCATTCTTTCCAGGCTTCTGATGTGGGCGTGACGAGGAGGTACGGTTTCTCTACTTTTCTGCTACGTATATCATAAAAAGAAATATTTTGTTTGAATTGTAAATATATAGTTTACTCAGTACTTAACGTTCCTCTTTACGAATGGAAATGTTCGTAAATTATAAATTAAGAAAAAGGTCTCGGAAAACGATAATCACTTAACTTTTGCTCAAGCGATTTGAATGGTTTAGTACTACCAGTACCCCTCTAAACTTATATAGATGCACATATATACACTCATGAACACATTTATAGCACTGAAGTCACAAAGTAAACATATGGATATGTCTCTTCGTGGTTTTTTCCTGATAAAGAAATCAAAGATGTTTCCAACCTGCAGAAAACCTCAATTGTCTCCCTTTTTTAGCCACTTTAGACTCTACTCTTTGTTTGGGAACTTCATACTAGTCAACAACTAGTTTGGGGGCTCCCCTAAGTCAGCATATAGTGTTGCATTCCGAAAATTACAATTAGTAACTGTCAAGTTACTCTCTTCCCAATCAACAGCTGTTACTAAGGCCTTATTTTTGGTAAGTTGGAAAGTAATAATGGTGAACATGGTAACAATGAAAATTGTTGACTAGTAGAAGCAGGCTCAAAAGACCTGACGAAGTCAGAAGTAGACGAGTTTTTTAAAGTATACTTTACGTTCAATAGCTTTTCCTATGTTACCTAGGCCCCCATCAGTTAAAAAGGACGGGAAGCTCTGCCACGTTACGTAACATTGTTTATAAGCTTTGTTTGATGGGGACTGAAAAAGGAGTCCAACAACTGACCTCAATTTGGACGAGAGATGCTCGATCCAGTGCTTTTTAGAGATCAGTGATGGGGACCAGTACTCGTGAATACAGTTTCTTGCTGTTGGAAACAATGGCAAGGTCGACCCAGTCGTTTTTAGGGATCAGTGATACTTTGATAATCTGAATCCTCTTTTCTCAAAAGCACTCCAGTGGGATAGGAACTTTATCCACCAGGTACGTCACAAATATGTATCAGAATATGTACAGTGTAACTACATAGTTCATCTGGTATCAGGAGTTATTTTATAGCATGTAGCTCAAGCCTCGTCGTGTTCATAATTGAAATCAGTGAATAAACACCAGAAAAATAGTAAGATCGGGGAGACAGCAAAAGATAGTCTAGTACACATATTTACGACTCAAAGACTGAACAAGAAAATCAAAGAAAAAATAAAAGTCAAATTATTGGAGAGGCTTAGAGCGCCCTGCTCAACCCGAAGTAAGCTGCTATGAACAATGAAGAGAATACGTTTTGTATCAGTTTATTAGGTGTATGTGTTCGAGGGACCATTGGAGTCACTGGCAATTGATGAACTATAGTTGCGTCGTCAGTTAAAACGGAAATGATTATGATGAAGGTATTCTACGGGTGCATAGCATCACGAAGAAAAAAAGAAGCAGTCTCTGTTATTATGAAAGTCTTACGTTTGCAGGTATAGATTATGCTAAAGGAGAAGATGGGAGGATTAAAACGGAAATGATTATGATGAAGGTTTGCATGACAATAATAATGAAGAGGAAGATGATAAAGATGATGATAATCATTGTTATTATCTTTATTATGATGAGAGGATGATGATATTAAGTTTTAGGTAATGGTGATGTTGGTACAGTACGCTACTGTGATTAACTATGTTATTTGTTATAAAAATGGTTTTTTGGTGCACCGACACCCTGTGTTCTACAAATATTGCCGTTTCGTAATATGTGTCCTACGATTGTTTTTAAGCTATGCAAACAGCAACGAAACCAGCAGCAGTAAGACAAAAGGCTAATTAGAAAATTACACATTCTCAGGATAAGGATACATTATTTGGCCCTGTTATAGGAGTCGTTTTCTGTGGCTAAAGGTAGGCCTACACTAAAACTACATTATCAAACTGTAGCTTAATAGAGGAAGCCGTAGGGCATGAAATTATCGATGCATAATAGCCGGAGTTGCCACTGTTAAGGTGATAGTAAAAGGAAGGGAAAGCAGCCACATTTTTCACAGAAGCACAAGATGATCATTGCCTCGCATATTATAATTGTAAAATTAAGAGGGAGTGATAGGAGCATCTTGTATGGTTATCAAGCACATCATAATCGCAGACAGAAGAAATATTGATTGCAAAGATTACCTCTGCTTTGCTTATCTGCTGCTTCTTGAATCCAACTCCTTTGACAAAATTTAGTAGTCCAAATGTGTTTGTATCCATCTTCGTTGTATGGGTCTGGCTGTTCCATTCTCCACCTTTTCCGCTGCGTTCACTAGTGTGATATGATTTATTTCGGCCACAGTAGCAGCTTTTATTGTCTGAATCCTTCGGCAGAAATACTGTGCAGTTTTTTATCTTGAAATGCTCGTGAGTCCATTGCACTAAACCTCCCTTAAAAAGCAAAGAAAAACTATCAATACATAAGTGCAAACTTAATCTATTTAAAATGTAAAAGACCTTACTTTCTTTCAAAACTTCCGTTCAGAGTATTTTGAGTAATATTCTTGAGATTGAGATGTAGGTATACAGGAAGTTGTTTAAAACAAGATCGGAATTCCATTGCGCATGCGTGGTACCAGACAGCACCTGTAGCAGATGCCTGTGTGACATGATACATACTTGTGCTGCAGTCATGAGAATCGATCAATATGATTTAAATCTTAAACAATCTTGAGCCAAATAACACGATCAAAAGTAACAAATTCGCCAAATTAAAAAGCAATAAGGCACTGAGATTCGAATTCATAATATGGGGAGGGGATGATCAAGTGTAAAGTTCCCCTGCGGGGTCACCCCGAATATACGTTGCCAATGGAATATCTTGGTGAAATTGCTTATACAGAATAGAAATCTGCGTTTAATAGATCTGCATTAACTGTTGAAAAACTGATGCCCGTGCCGGGTTTCGATCCACGGCCTTCCAGCTTGCTAACCGCTACACTACGCAGGTTTACTCTCCAGAGAGCACAACTATGGGCATACCACGTTCATCAGACAATGCACTCCGTGATACCATGACTACACAATGCGAACATTCATTACAGGAAGTTGATGTCACAATGATCAACTTCCAACATTAACTAAATTTTAAATGCATAAAAATTGTTATCTTTTAAAAATCTAAAGAATCAAACATGAACTGATCTACGTACAGTTTCTTCTTTATGAACATATCCTTTGTTTTTAGCTCCCATCTGAGCCTGCGCAGCTTCGTACAATTTAGGAACTGCATTCTGTTTTCCATTTTTATGGGTTACCTTCTGCTCTTCAATATCAACATCGCTTTCCATTTTGATCATGTTATCATTCTTGTTTTGTATCTAGAAAATGGAAAAATGTTGAAGATTTGGTAGAAAAATAATAAACTATTCTTGATATGAATAAACACTCTCAGAGCGACGTTCTCATGTTATATTGCTACTGTATACTAATCACTAAGATGTCCCTATTCAAGCTTTTTCTAGTGTGACAGTCTTCAAGAACATTTGACCTTGATATTTTAAGATCAGATACGTTCGGCCCCTCTACATTAGTTTCTCACAAAGATCCACCTCGATTTCTCTTTGATAGTAGTAATTCGTTTTTTCTCTTGCTGATAAGGGACATCTTGATATGGTATAATTCCACTGTATTCTTTAATAACTGCCTCATAAAAGCTGTATGAAATGTAAGGCGATTTTATTCATCTCCCTGAAAATTACACACTCTTAGTTTATACAGCTACGATGATGCCTAAATCTGTACCACCGTGCCTAAAGCAACCATTTCATTAAAAGGTTTTAGAGCATAGTTATACAGTCCAAGCACAACAAATTTATTTCGCAAAAATTCTAGTAAAAATACCTTCATGATCTGCCACTAATCCTTGCCCAATGTCCTTTCATTCACCATGATAAAAGTTTTTCAAAGATGCTCTCCATGCTGTCTTTCAGAGAGAAATGTGTCATCCCTGATATAATCCTTTTACTCTTGTATAGATGAGTTTATATTGAAGCTGTAAGCTTATTTTCTTGTACACATCAGTACGTTATTCAATAAGATCATTGAGTTGTATAACAGAATATTTCTCCTACACTATGGCATGACGCCCGTAATTTTCATTCGCCCACAAGTGTGATTTTTCATTGAAGCTCTGTGGAGATAATTAAGCCCATGTTAAAATAAAAGATGAGCTCGTGCTAGTTTTGTTAGACCTGAGATGTATAAGTGAGGTATCCATAGAAGTTTGATTGAAAGCTAATGACCCAAAACCATAATTACCCTGATGCTGTTTGGAATAAATAAGATACAGGTGAGTTAGAGGAATCGACCTATTATTGCTCTGCAGGAAGCAATTTGTATGTGGTCTTGTGTGGCAATATTAAAATGTCGAGGAGCAGAAGACACAAGGTATAGAAATTGCATGACGCATTTAGACCAGAAAATGCCTTGTCTGATTATTATTCCCTCAGTTTATCATAACAAAGGTAATATTTCACTCATCCTGTTCAACATCAAGTTGCTACTGACAGTAATACTAAATAGATCAAACCTATTACTGCTATCAAAGAATTAAAACCTAACCTGAGTTTACATCAGTGATACATTATCAAGAAATAGTTATTTTACTGAACCTCGTTATTAACAGGACACATCGGAACCTGATTTTTTTTATAATAGGTGATATAAAAGACTCCAATTACCATCGTAAGGCATCTGGTTAAAACATTTGTGCATTTTCCCTAGCGGCTATGATTTCTTATTGGCTAATACAATTTCCTTGCTATGAAATAGAATGAAATAGCCGATAGATGAGTTAGGTCAAACGCTGTACTTAGAATAGTTGTTTAAATCTTTGGTTTAACACGGTTCTACCAAATGGAGGACGCAAACTTGTCCCTTACTTTGTCATACTACACAGCTAGACGGTTTGAAGGTGGAATATTTATACAACTTACGAGAGAAATAATGAAATTAAGAAATGAATTGCAGTTGTTGATAGGAAATCCTCAAGGATCTAGTTGCTTTGAGCAAGAAATTCAAGTATTTAAATTAATTTTACAAAATTATAACTTAAGAAATCATTTCACTAACTAATAAGGTAATACGGTAATAAGGTAGACACTTAAGATCTATGATTCATCTAAGAGTTGTACGCTTTCTGTAAACAATTTTTGATGGGAATGCAAAGATATCAATGGTGTCATTGCCACTGCCCTGGCGGTAAACAGATCAGTTCGCGATCTTTCAACATACATGTTCTTTACTTTTATAAATGGTAGAAATTAGACAGAGATAGAAAGAATCGAAGTGATGCCGCTCTCGTAAAAGTTGGAAACTGTCATGGAGCAGCACTGTGTGGTCCTTGTAAACAGTACCTTCTTCTACATGAAGAAAGTCTGAGTAATGTAGGTGCAATTTAAGTTTTCAAAGGCAATCACCAATCTCTTATATGTTTGAAAGGTTTCTAGGGACATTCATTAATCGAACTTAACTTTTTATCTGCTAAAGATACCATAACAATAGCAGTATATGCCATCCATTCAAAAGACGGCTTTTTTGATCTCTGAGAATAAAGATGATTCGAAGTTGCTGAGATCCGCGTTAGGGAGATTGTGAGGTAACGATTTTGAAAATCTTTGAATTATGAACAAAAGTTCTCAATTATCATGATGTCTTATTAGCCAACATCGACATATAAGTTTTGAAAGTTTTAAATCCTGTAACAAATTCGTATTATTTGGTGCTGCATCTTAACGTAAGGAAACTAGGAATATCAATACAGTTTCGAGGAGAGATTATTAAGATTCAAACTACTTTAAACACTATATACACTACAGGCCTAGTATTATGGGAAACAGCCTATCCCAGGGTTGGCTTTAGTTACGTGGGGTGCCAAGAACCATTTCAGGCCCTGGAACATTTCAAATAATCAGCGTGAATACTTTGAAAAGATTTGGCACGGTTTGATCTAGCATGGCTCTTAGCATAGTCCTTGGAGGTAGGCTACCAACCATACTTTGCTATAAAATGTCCAAAATTACTAGTACAAACTCTTCAAAGGGCGTTGCAAGCTGCAAACATCTCTTGTTTTTATTCTAACCTCAGCGCGCCAGATTTTAAAGCGTTAATTATGCTCTGAATAACTGATAATTTTCAATACTCATCACTGTTTGCTATAATAGCTATCTGTTGACTCACAAACGATGACAATGTTAAACAAAGTTATGAAGTAGAGAGGTCCTTAAATTTCGGGATAAACGACATGTATCACAACTAACTTTGATTAAGATGAAGGGGAAGATGGTGGAACGGAAGAGGGTGCGGTCATTTCGTGTAATGCATATGTACTTCTGTCGATTCAGAGCATGTGTTTATTGAGTAAGCGCATTTACACGCATGCTATTTTTCCTAAGTTTAGTTAAGAAACAGAGTCAGGGCCTGATGACAGAATAGAAAAAGTTAGAAAGGACACCAGACGTTTCGTTTGATAATAAATTTTCTTGTAAACAAAGTTTGCACGTATTTACCACTGCCTTAATACACGCAATTTCAGTTAGGTTTCAATTATTAAGCCACCTATATCCCTCTTTCATTTTAAACTTACTGCAATCTAGTCTAATAGCATATTTTTCAAGATGCAAACTAGACCTTCAGTAGGTCAGACACGCCACCGCTGAACCTCAACAAAATGCAAAACATTTGCAGACACAGTTCCAAACATTGAAAAACTGATAGTATAAACAGGGTATAAGACATGTAAGACAAAGCTTTGAACTACCTTTTTGCAGTTTTTACCAATTACTTATGCGTCTTTGTTCGGGTAGAAATGGAACGGAACAGTGTGTGTGAGATGTATCGGAATGCAGATGTAAAGAGACGGTGATCGTAGATCTAACGTAGGGTGAATATGGTTATAAAATAAAGAACTGGTTGTTGTGGAGTACATGGTTTGAATGGTACGAAGGGTTTCAGTACAGATTGTTGCAGTTTTTTATCTTTTTGTTGAGTATGTTTATTGGTCTAAAATGTTTTTATTTGAATAATAAGAACCAACTTAATCGGAACTGTAGGCCTCCTGACTACACCGTATCAATGCTATGCAGTACATTTTGGTAATAATTTTAGTAAAAATACACTTTTAATGCCTAATTTATCTAAAGGTTATCTGGTATACTTCTTGCTCTGAAGCCTCTCTTTCAGAATGAGATGATGTACGATTGCTTCGCACTAAACTACGCCCTCGGATCATTTAAGCCCAATCAAAGTGAGGCTCAAAGTTTAAACATGAACGAGGAAAACAGTAGTATTTGCCAAACCCTCCTGGAGGCTGTAGTACTACGGGAACTACTGCAGTAAGCCAGAGAGGCGTTTTCCTTTCATTACAATTGAATGACACAACTAGAAATATTTGCTATTAAAGGCCTGGCAGTAATTTTGAATTACATCTTGATGCAGTTGCTTTAAAGTTGAATATGATGTAGCTTGTTCTAAGAGAGTAAACAAGTCTGGAACAATATCAACTTACCCTTTAAAAAGTTCTCTCATAATTGTAATTCTTCTTTCAAATTTTCTATCAATTGACTACATTTCTGGCAAACCTAGTGAATGAAGAAGCTATCAGAAGCCATAAAAAATCACGACACGAGGCACTTACAAAGTTCATTAAAACATTAAGATTTGATATCAGGTAATACGACACAGTCGTCGTAAAGATGTTAACCAACAAGTCCTAACTTAAAAACACATCTTATTAGTTAGACATATTATAATAAGGCAAAAATTGATCCTTAACTTTTATGGAGATTAGAAGCTCCATTTTCTTTTACGATGAGAGAAAGTGATGACGTCAGAAATGAAAAGTTTGGGAAATAGGACGATTTGGCTCCAGATATCTAAGGTAGCCCTGGAATAGGCTGCTTCCCAAAATACCACATTTGTTGTGTATAAAGTGCTAAAACAATAGGCGTTTGAATTTTAAATTTCTCTGGTCAAAACTCTGTTAATACACCTTGGTTCCTTACGTAAGGAACCAGCATCAAATAATAAGGATTTGTTAGAAAGATTTCAAACTTTGAAAGCTGGTATGTCGGTGTTCGGAAATAGCAACAGTTACAATTTTGGCCTTTGATGTTCTCACTAATAGGGCAACATGAAAATTGAATATTTTTCCCATAATTCAATCACTTTCAAAATCGTGATGTCACACTTTGCCTCCGCAAATGATCCAGCTAACGTTTATTATTTCTCAGAATATGTTCTTCAGTAACCGACTTTGATATATACTGTATTTTCCACCCATCCTGTGTGACTTTTGCCACATCACCCTCCTATCGCAAAAATGTCTCAAGTCTACTGTTCAAAATTTAATCCTGAAACGCTTTGGAACAAAACTGTAACAGCCTTGAAAGAAGCAATTATACTATTCAACAATTCTATTTTTACGCTCTTGTATTACTTGTTGTTGTGCGACCTCTACCAGATATATTAGAGATGTTCTCCTAGTCGGGCACCGTTGCAAAAGGAAAGCGTATCTCGTATCAATGGCCTCGGAAGTAACTCGTAAAATATAACTGAACATGTGGTGACGTGTTGTAGTGTAAAGGATTTCTGTCTATATGAGCATTCTACCAAAGTGACTTTTCAATTGTTCCACCTCACTATTGACTCATTTACTTTCAAATATTAGCCAAACGGGGAAATAACTTAGCTATTGCTATCACTCAACCCTATCCAGACCAGGGTACTTTGAGAGTTCCATGACTGGAGGGTTAGTGGGACCGCGGCTTTATCAATACCAATTAACTCAATGAATATTTAGTTCTCAAGCACATAACTTGTCAGATATGGTAATTGGTCTCTTAGCTCAATAAAAAAAAGTTTGTTTTTGAAGTTGAAGGTGATGAAGTCATATAACAGTTCACAAGTACCTAAGCAGCTTTCAAAACCTAATGTTAGAATAACGTTTACAAAAAATGCAAGATTGGCTTAATTGTTTAGGTTTGAAACAAAAAAACCTCTAGTAAAAGGAGTGATTTAAAATGCAGCTAAGATTTGCGCCAAGAAACAAACAGATTCTAAACGTTGTCATCCGTAGACACTTCGTGTTGCTGGTGTATGACTCTTCACACCTTAACTATGACATCATCATTTACAACTTTTTAACACATAGTTGATAAATACTCTTGCATAAATTTCAAATCAAGTCAGAAACTTTTTGACAAGTTTGAAATTCGTTTATGTGATATCAGGGAAAATAGAGCTGTGAGGCTGCTAGCAAAAGATGCTTGATCTTGCCAGTCTCTCAGACGCAACAGTTGCTACTTGATGTGGATGAGTCTATTTGTTTTATAAAATGTTTCAGCCGACTAAATATCCTTTGAATAACTTTTGTTTGTGCCAGAATATTTACTGCTTGGGTTATCTGAATGATGGAAAGGATTGACGGAGATACTGTAATGGAAATGAAACATCACGAATCTACTAACATCACCCAGATTCTTTGCTAACCTATCACCCTCCACTTCCTGTCTTATCTGTAATTTGATTGGCTGTGATAGTCTAGTATAAATTTTTGGCATTTTTTTATTTTATGTGTGTGTGTAGCAGACCTCTGAGATCTATAAGCGCTGTCGTAGATCTCAGATATCGTGGGAAAAGCGAACCTTCTATTTACTCTTGTGGTTAACCTGCAGCGCTGCCAGCGAGTTCCTCCAGAGCTGCCATAAGTAGAGAGAAGCACTCATTAAAATACAATCTAAGGAATGAAAAACTACCAACATACAAGTGACGGTGGTCGATTGCTAGAGTTTTTGCTCCCAAGTATACAATAACATGTGAGGCTACTCTAGCCTCGATTTGGATTTCAACTCTGAAGCCTGTAGTACTACCCCTCCTTTAGCTGCTAAAGCACGTAAGAAAATGTAATTATATGCTCTATTTTTATACCATATTACAGCACAGGTCCCAGTAGATGCCTTTAAGCGTTGTCTTTGTCTCAGAGCCCTAGTTGTTTGGTATCGTATTGTATATCTCAATTGCAAGAAGTTAGAAATTGTGAGAAACTTTACAAACCTTTTTATAATATGACATTATGTAAAAGCGGTTGTCAACGACCAATCGTTTTGGTTAGCAACTTGATCTGCAATTAAATTTACACTCAATTTCATTTCCAATAAAAAAGCGGAGACCCTACACGATACCATAGAAAACCAATTTCTAATATGGCCTACAAATACAGAAAATAGCTCATAAAAAATGAATTAGCAAAGATGAAACAATATGGGAAAGAATACTTCAATTATATAGTAATCAATGGGTTCCCAATATCAACAATTAGGAAATAAAATGATCAATATGTCGATATGAAGGGTTTAATGGTTTGGGGTTTTTTGTTTGGTATTCATAAAAGAATGATCATTCGATATTACAAAAGTACGTGGAATTTCAGGTTACGTAAGAATGTCACCCATTACGAGTTACACACCCTTACAAGGCAATTTTCTATTAAAAGTCGCAAAGACAGAAATGGCTCTAATTAACCTTATCTACATGTAATACCCTGAAGTAAGACCTCCTTAAAAAGTCCTAGGTCTCTAAGAAAACTGTCAGTGCAGGTACGTAAGCATTTATTTGCTGTTTAAGCAACCAAAATTATGTATTAAAATATAATTTCGATATGGTAATATACAGTTGTTTTAAATAAAATTAGTATATAAGACATGGATTAAATCATTAAGAAAAATGTCTATATTCATACATAAATGGAATTAATTCACAAAAAAGACTATTGTTATTATTACTATTATTATCATTATTATTATAATTATTATTAAGGATGACAGGTATTATCATAATATTGGTTTTCAGTTGAACAAGTGCGAAACATTGCGATAGATGAACATCCGTTCATTGTGACTTCCGAATGCCACACCTGAATTTGACACTTTAGTAGGTTGTACGTTTTACAGTTTGTATCAGTAGCTTTTTCTATGATTCCTGAATAAGCAAATCTATTTATTCAATGTCATCATTACTAGTTTCTCTTGAAGACGCTGATTCCTTGCGCGACCATAGGTTTCAAGGCGTAACTCTCATCAGGTATAGCGTTGAATTTGACTTACATTGACTCTCATTAACCAACTTCTGTCATTTTTAACGTTTATTCGTGGTCATCTTCTCTTCCTCTGTTGATAAGCTGGCGTCTAAGTCCCTTATTGCTGATGTTAGCCATTTTCCTCTTACTTGTTTTGGTTCCCACACGAGCATTTTTTTGGCATACCAATTTCTCCTTTCTCCTCCTTATGTGTCAAATGAATTGTAACTTTCTAGATGCTATGTGCTGATGTTACGTTCTCAGTTCTCCATATAAATTCTTGTTTTTTTATATATCCGCTCTCCCCAAGGAAAAGTAATTTTTACGGGCTATCTTCAACATCCCCTGCAAGTGCTCTCAAGTGGTCTGACGATATCGCAATTTTCATCACATGTTGATGACGAGGCAGCACGTGCTATTCAAATAGCAGAAAAGGCTTCTTTTGTGGGAAATTGCATTTTTTTTATTAAAAGAGGAAAGCATATGGTCAGCCAGCAGCTTAGATCGGCATAAAATGAAAATTCTCCGAAAAGATCTGAATGCAGATTTTGAATATGTTGCTCAGCGTAAAATTTCGAATCAGTTGGTATGAAAATGTATTTGTTATTTATTTGTTTCTGGTTTTAGCCTATAATAAGCTATTATTCATTAGCCTAACAGACATGCACGATAAACCTAGTGGTGCCTTCCAGTGAAACCTTTATAACTGTTTCCATAAAGGGCATGGACGAGGGCCGCGTGACCGAATTTCATACCTTGGATGATTTCAGTGGAATGCCTGTATAACGTGTTGTGTCTAAAGCCAGGTAGGTCATTTTTTCTAATCCAAATGGATTATACTCGCACAAATTGATATCTTCTGTAAAAGGATCACTGATCCAAACATTTCGTTTACGGATTTTTAGGATGTTCGGGAAGTTGTGTAACTCCCTAATGTCGAGTTATGATAGCAAATGACCCATGTTGACACTAACTCTACTTAAAAAGCAAGTCGAACTTAGAACAGTCTATTCGCTTCCCTTCCACACATGAGCATCTCAGAAAAGAAGCTTCTCCTTAAATACCGTTTTTCTTGAAGACCAGAACTAGGTCTACCATTCAATTTTCCTCGAGTCAAAAGAACGTACATTTCACGCGAAAATTAATGCCTACCAACCTTCGTCTGCGTATATGTCAGATTGTCGGTTTTTATAAGTGATTTTCAGTCAATGTGAGTAACCAACATACAGCAAAAATGTGTCATTAACCCTATTATTCGAGGAAGACACCTTTTTCTACATCGTAATGGTAATTCGACCATCTAATACCCTTTTCGCATGGGCACGAAAACGGCCGTCCTGTCGAAAAAACGGATATGGACGGCTCTGTAGTCCATTTGTTCCGTCGATCGTACGCTGTAGCAAAACGACTGCATTGGAATATTTTAGTTTTGTGTGGAATATTATTGTTCCAGTTGCAATGCAGGAGCACTGTGATGTCGAAGGAAGTCAATAAAACTCGACGAATTCTACTAACTTTACCAAACAAAGTCGATTTATAAGGGAAAGTAAATCAGACTTATGGAAGGAACCAATCTCAATGTCTTGAAGGAAACATTCTTCAACGCCTAAATTCAAGCAGAGCAAAAAACCGATTGAGGACCGGATAGTTGCGAGTATGTCATCTTCCTATTCTGATGGTTAGTATTTAGTATTCTTCCATGCAATAACACTGCCATTTGATAGCATGTAAGTACTGTGCATGCAGCATGCACCTTTCATAGCCATAGTTCATTGAACATTGATTGGAGGCCCACTTGTTAGCCATATGAATCCCTACAAATCCGGCAGAAAGACCGTTGTAAGTATTTCACTTTAGCGATTCGTCCATGTTGCCATGCTTACAAGCAGTAACAAGCAATCATCTCTTGGAAATATGAATATATGAATCCCTACAAATCCAGTAGGAAGGCAGTTGTATGTATTTTTTAGTAGGTGTAGTACCATACAAGGCTAACAAAAGCAACTAATTGTATGGAATAGAATGGAGGTAAACAAGATAGTAAGAGAGAGGGGGAAACGAAAAGCTTACATAAAAGAAAGGAATTCACGTTTGACTTAAAAGCATCTAAGTTATAGGAAGAGGGAAACAATCAGACGACAGAGAGTTCCACAGCTTAGCAGTTCACAGGAAGAAACTACACACATAGAAAGACTTCTTTACACAGGGGACAACAACAGCATAAGAATGAAGATTTTGAGAAAACCGGGTCGTCCGAGATGGGACAAACCGGGCTGGAACCAATGACAACAGTTCATTGGAACACTTCCCATGGTAGTATCTGTAGAAAAGTGTAAGACTGGCCACATTTCGCCGATGGGATAGGGTAACATTGTTTTGAAGCTTGTTTGATGGGGACTATAATAGCACTGAAAAAGTGACCTTGCTTTGAGAAAGAAGATGCATGATCCTGTGTTTTATTAGGGATCAGTTCTAAACAATATTACGTCACACTGTGGACCTTCTAACTTTGGGGGGGGGAGGGGGCTTATATTGGTGAACTTCCTTTTTCGCTTTTGGAAACAATGGGACTCTCTATCCAGTTCTTTTAGAGATTAGTGAGTTGAACAAACGCCGGGTGCTATGCATGAAAAGAAACTTTCTAAGAACTTTCTTGGTTTTCCTAGTACCTGCTACCTAGCGAATACTGGTTCCAAAATTAGGTATGCACGAACATCTTTCTAGGCTAGGGAGCACTTGGGCTGGCTAGCTATTGCAAGGCTTTCTGTTTGACCATTATGGAGCTACCTAGATAGCCTAGAAGCTTCTTGTAATATCGATTTTGCTCACAAAACAGGGACGAGCTATCATCTGAAAGATTTGATAAACATGAACCTGCATCGAAGAGGTCGCCAACAAGCTATACGAATGGAGATATCTGATCAAGATGGCCTCGATCCTCTAGAGGCTTACAAAGCCTTTGAGGAAAAGCGGCTCTTTCGATTTGAAAGAGAAAATATTCTTAGTATCGCGGACAGTCTAATGATTTGCCATTCAACTACGCTTAAGTTATGCTTGGAATCAATTACAGCAAGTTTATGTGGCGTTGCAATTTTATGTAACTGGCTGCGTATGGGTTTCTTTTGGAGCGTGGATTACTGGGGTACAGGGTTACAAATAATTAAGTTCAAATACACCGTTCCAAGGACAAAATTAACTTATACTCCTATCTATAAACAATATCAGAAATGTATTGCTGCTAATGCAATGCAGAAAATACGTCAGTGTCAAAGATCTGCATTACTTCTTACCAGGAAGAGAGCGTTATCGATGATCGTGTGCAAGAGTTGCCTGCTTACATACCTTAGTTAGGCTAACAGGTTTACACACTGTTTGGCAGAGGGCAGGAAGAGATTGGAACATGTGATTATTTTAGCTATTGTTCTATGCTAGATAGTTTGGAGTAATGGTTTCTTACTTGAGTTGAAGATAAACAAGTTGATTTTGCAACGTTAACACTTTTGATTAGAGCCGCCGTGGTCTAGTGATTAAGGAATCAGACTCATATGCCAGAAGTTGTGGGTTCGAATCCCGCCTAGCTCGACATAATGACTATCGGTTGGGGAAGGCAACGGGAGACCAACCCTGTAAATATGCTCTCTCCCCAGGACAGTGCTCGCTCTGGCTGGGCAATAGGATACCCTCGAAATCGAGTATGCCATAGAAAAAAGAAAAAGCACTTTTGATTATAGTTTTCTTACCATCTGAGCTATCAAAATTTGATATTGAAAATTTTTATATAGAGATAGTCATAAGATGCATCTTTTCATTCATTTAAATTGCATTTATCCGAAACATGTCGTTAAGGCATCTCAGTTACAGCATTTATCTGTTTTGCCATTGTTTGCGTCTCGTGAATTTTCAAGGTTGTTCGCAAACTTCACAAGTATTCTTTCCGGTCGTTCTACATATCAACTATTGACTCCCAGCTCCCTGTGCTTTATATCTTAAATAAACATATTGAGGCTGTTGTGGCGTTTGGTAAATCTCAGTCTGAAAACGCTGGCCACAAAAATAATATATGTTTGTCGTTTCCCTTTGATACTTGACTGACAAGGGCCAAGCTTGTCTTCTGTCTACTTGATCGTGTCATCAAACAAACATGTCATCGGATAGTATGTTCAGAACACGATGTGTCTTATCTACTCAGCTGCTTATGCTCTTTATGGCAATTCTGCGGCCTAACGTCAAAAGAGAGCTTTGTTCTTTCAGAAGAGTTTGATTTTGAACCTGCAATTCTTAATTCAGCGTTTGTTTATGTAATTTGTCGATCCCAATCCTTTCTTGGCACATGCTCGTTTTTATGTCAACTGACTTTGTCTGCATATCTACAAAAGCTTTCTGTTCTTACCCTGTTTTCAGATGCCGTCCATATTTTTGTCTGTAGGTTTTCACCAAGCTTCGTGAAGCCAAATGGGTAACCGATCTTATTTATGTCCTCCGTCGCAGACCACATTCACTAGTTAAACTACTATTTTTCAGAAGTTTAAATTTTGAGTGAGGCTGATTGTTTTTCAATGTTTAAAGGGTTTAAAGCTCAAGTGTTCTTACTCTGCTCTTGCTGTTATCATATACTTTTCTAAGGGACGTATTGTTTGTAGATAATGGCGAGAAATAGCGAAAGGAGTATAGGATGATTCGAGCCCGGGTCCTATACACTAGTTGAATGCTCCCTATCAACTACGCTAGATGATGATGGATTCTCCCGTCGATGCGACGTATGAGATCTCAACTATTCGATTAGCTGAGCAACCTACTCTGTGAATTAGAGTGAAAGTAGCTGAGTAGACCACAGTCCCTTGTACCCTTCACGTGTTCTTATAGCATGTTCAGCGTGACACACATATGTTACAAGGCTGGGCTGTCCAAACACAAGTACAATCCATCCGACGGGCTTCTTGAGTTTCCGTCTCCCCAATTTCCCTCACATGGAATGGATGGGCCCCGTGACTATGGTAAGGAGAAGTTGTCAAAGCTTCCCAGCACTGGAATCGAGCCCGGGTCGGCGTTTTTCAAATCAAGTTTTTAGACCACACGGCCACACGCTCCATACGCTAGATGACGGACTGTCATAATTAGCAACTTTTCAATATTTCCGATTTAGTGGCCATGAGCTTTCCTTGGGTCGCTAAATGCTAAAATCATGATCAGAGAACTAGGCGCGTAGAACTAGGGGGGGGTATATGAACTATTTAAGTGGGGAATTAATCAGTACCCATCTAAGTTTTCAATACTTTAGTAGGGGATAAAATTTTAATAATATCAGCAAGATCCTTAAATGACCTTCTCATCTTTCAGCCTATGTTTCTGCCTCGATAATTATGGTACGCCATCAATAGTAGTTTTGGCCTTGTTGTTCCTTCAGTGAAAATGGAAAAGGCCCCAAGGTGGAAAAGGCCCCAAGATGCAGTTTTGAGCTCTTTACTGCAAATATTCTGGTTAGAGCTATATGCTTGAATTCCCGGTAGTATTCTACGTGTTCAATGAAGGAAATGAAAGTAACTTTTCAGTTCCTTTTCTCTAAAATTCCTATGATAATGTTATATTACTTCCTGCTACTCAGAGTAGTATCCTCTTTTATTTTTACAGACTGTACAGTAATCAACTTGAAAAATACCTACTTCAAGTAATGATGATTAGAGAAATTGCTGTACTTTTTCCTGAAACCACATCTGCTCCATTAGCAAGTAAAGGAAAAATAAATTTCTCTACAGCTGCCCTACAATAATCTCAAGATTCACAATCAGAATGGCTGTCGTTTTAAAAACAGTAATGTCGTGACCGTTCTTTACTGTGGAAAATACAAATCTGTAATTTTTGTTGACCAGCGATTCTATTTTGTTTCATCTGCTCTGGTTCGCTTATTCATTGACAGTGTGATCTTATCACCGAAAGAGTAGTCTTTTCTCGAGTTCCGAGAATTCTTCGGAAACTGTATAATTTACGGAACGAACTGGATTGTAGGGGATTGAAACTTGTAAGTTGTTCAGACAATTCAATTTACAACTTACTATATTGAATGCTTATATTTACTACGGGAAATAATAAACACTTCTGGTAATTTTGATCCTCATTTAGTTTTCTTTAGTTCCAATTAGTCCATGATACTCTAATAAAATAGAGATGATAATGGCCAGTCCTTAGGTCTTCAGAGAACAAGACATGATTTCAAAAGCGTTCCTCTTATGGCCATTCTTTGTCATATTTACTTTTTGTATCTTCAGATTGTTAAAGAACAAGTATTTAAGAAATTGTTTGTTAATAGGTTGAAAAACATGAGTATTAGAATAAATTTTAAAATCATGTATATTTCCCTGAAGATCTTAAGCTTGGCTAGTAACTTCATTAGTAGGCCTTTAGCACAATTACATCATAGTTTGGAGGTTTTCCAAAATTTCGTTTAGTTTTTGAGAAAAAAGGTTCTCTTGTTCCTTGTTCCTTGGCAATAGATAAGGACGTCATATTTTTTTCTGAAAATCATGACACGAGTATCCAGTGTTTCGGTGACCTTTCTTAACTTAGTAAACAAGAAATGAATCTCATTATTTGTTCAGTAGTTTAGGTTGAAAGTGTAAATATATAATCTTGAAGAACAGTAGAAAATCTATTGGGATGGCGGAGAGGGTAGTAAGAAGAGGGGCCATGAAGTCTTACATAATTTTGATTAACCGCAGTCCACGAAGTTCAAATTCAGATGAAGTGAAGTCACATAGTGTTTCCTGTAATACAGACGATCAAATTTTATTGATTTAAATGTATCTTATAATTAGCCCTGTTTTTTGCATTGAAATATTAAAGTAGTTTCAAATTATTTAAGCTGATTGAAATCTCTGCCCTCCGCTCCACTGCCAAAGGTATTTTTGCAGTGTCAAACGTTCGTACTTCATGTATGATGGACATAAATTCCCTTCTGAAATTCAACCTACATTCTGCGGAACGTATAGTGGAGAAGAGTCGTACAAGATATCACCGCCATGGGATTAACATTTTCAAGTCACCAAGTAAATAATGTAGAAAGTGTTACTGAACTAATTCAATTCCTTTTTGCAAGGGTACACACCCATTACGTGCCTTTTTGTAAGGGTACACACCCATAAAATGCCTTTTTGTAAGGGTACACACCCATTAAATGCTTTATTGTAAGGGTATACACCCATAAAATGGCTTTTTGTAAGGGTACACACCCATAAGATGCCTTTTTGTAAGGGTACACACCCATTAAATGCTTTATTGTAAGGGTGTAAACCCATAAAATGCTTTTTTGTAAGGGTGCACAACCATAAAATGCTTTTTTGTAAGGGTACATACCCATCAAAATGCCTTTTTGTGAGGGTACATACCCATCAAAATGCCTTTTTGTAAGGGTACTCACACCCATAAAATGCCTTTTTGTAAGGGTGCACAATCATTAAATTTTTATTTGTAAGGGTGCACACCCATAAAATGCTTTTTTGTAAGGGTACATACCCATCAAAATGCCTTTTTGTAAGGGTACTCACACCCATAAAATGCTTTTTTGTAAGGGTGCACACCCATAAAATGCCTTTTTGTAAGGGTGCACACCCATAAAATGCTTTTTTGTAAGGGTGCACACCCATAAAATGCCTTTTTGTAAGGGTACTTACACCCAAAACATAGTTTTTCGTATACTTTAATTTTGTGGTGGTCTTTCTGTAACTGGTCCTTGAAGTTTATGTGGGTTGAAGCTGTTTCTCCTTTTAAATACTTTCATGGAGTAGCTTTATTTTAAATAGTCAGAAGAAGAATGAAGAGTCTAAATTGGTTCTTCCTGTTTACGTTATAAAAAGTAGCGAAAATTAAGGGAAGAGCAAAAGAGAACATGGCAAAAATCTGAAGCTATATTTGATTGATCCCATTACTGACTCGACGTATTTGACCACCTACAAACGCCGACATGTAGCTGTGGCAACCTGTAATTAGTGCATGTTACAAGACTGGCTATCGCATTTCGTATTCAGTCAATGGTGGGCTAAACCTTTCGGTTACACCCTCCGTCTCAAAAAAAAAACGGAAAGAAAAAAAATTATTTTAAAATTATAAATTGGAAAACATGATGAATATTTAATAGTCAAAAAGAATTATTTGAATTCGTTGATTTTAAAAATGTCTAATGGAAGATGCCTAAAGCTTTATGCATGTGAAATCAATTTAGAAATGGGTCGTGTATTTCACAGTTACAGATTCATTAGCTTAAAGATTGCAATTGGATTTCAGTCAAGAACTATTATTGAACTTACGAAGACGCACTGTTGCATCAACAGAAAAAAATATGATGCCACAAATGTTAAAAGAATTTTTAAGTCCTTAGCCGTTTTACCAGCAGCCATGTTACCAATTTCAAATTGTCCTCTGGTATATCCTACATGGTTCCGAGACTTTATCAGCCTGACCGATGCCTAATCCTTCATTACTGCGATGATTACGGGGTTTTTTAAGTGTTAGAACAGCAGTTTCCAGCCTCTTCAACTAAGTGAGCAAAAGTTGTAGCTTCACGACATATAGCATGACAATTCCCATTGAAACAGTGTTGACTGGAAACGAAATGAAAGTTTTAAGGTCATAAAGGTATACATCATTACCACTCTAGCACTTCAAAAATGCTGAAGGACGTTGAAACTGGCTTCGCACCTCAACATTAACAACTATATCAAGATATTCAAGAATTTATCGGTATTCAAGAACAGATGTACGAGTAGAATAGCTGGTAGCCTACGTTTTCTATTAATACGTTTTATTCATCCGTTTTCATTCGTTAACTACATTTCTATATTTATTATCAGTATTGAGTTTGTCAAATAGTTGCAATTCTATATAAAATTTATGCATTTTGGATGATAAGAATATTCCCTGGGAAATCTATCAATTCAAATGCTCTGTCCTTTCATATAAAAGCTTCTACTGTGAATATTTGGTTACATACAAGCTTGTCCACTTGTTCCACGTATACAAAGACGAGATTTCACCTGGTTAGTGTATCATTTGCTTAAAATGTTGGTAATTTCTTTCTCATTTTCTTCTTCTCTGCATTTTCTTCATCTCTGCACTTTTTTAGGATATAAGGAAAGGTACATCTTCCTTGTTTTACCTAGAAATTTAAAGATGTCAAATCAATTAAGAGTTTGGCAGGTTATCACCTGGTCTATCTACCTATCTAGCTGTCTTCTACGCTCGTTAATACGATAGGATATGTATGCGTTTATATTTCAGTGCTGGTCTACCAAGATCCGGCGTTCAAATCGCACTGAATATTTGTTTTCCCCCTGTTGTAAAAATTCCATCTACGCAAAAGCCCCCAGCTTTATAGTATTTTAAAAAGTGCTTTACCCTAAAACGACATCGATTCCTTTTACTTCACTCGTCATTTTTACACCCTATTATACGTTTTATACGGTCAAGTACAAGATGTTATCCGTTAATTTACGGCAACAGTTGATCTGTTATCTCCGCTTTTGGGTTTCTCTTCGTGTCACATGAGTATGTCTTGAAAATCAATGGCCTTCTTTCATGACCTCTTCGGTAAATCTCCCTTTAAAAAAGTTTCTGATAAGTGATAATCTATCACCAGGCAAACTCAAGTACAATATACTTCATGTTTCAATCATTCCTACAAGGCCAAGTATTTCCCAATATGGCCAAATCGTTGCTTGCTCAAAGGGTGGTCTCAACATTACTATCTACTCCGAATCGTATATTCCAATTATTTTTTCATTGCATTCTTTGTTACTTAATTTGTTAGAGATAATGGACAAAACAACAGACTAATTTAAAGAAAAAATCTTATTTGTGTGTAAGGTGAGAATGTGTTTGTAATTGAGGAAACTTTTTCCAACAGGATGTGGTACATGGTGTTACACACACACTCACTAATCCTCGGCTTTCTGCATCTCAAAAGGAAGGGTCTTTCAGGTGTTTTTTGTATTTTGCAATGCCGATGGTGTGCATGATACAGCTGCGAGGACAGTCCCCAAGTGGGAGGTTGGGAAATACTGTGCGAGAATATTAGATTAACTGGAAACAGAAGCCCGTTTAAGTCTGAATAGTACAAATCGTTAAAGCTCATTGCTCGTTATCTTTTAGAATAGCTGTCTAAAGCTCTGCAACTCTCCTCTTCTTATACTTCTGTAGGACAGTATCAGCAATACA